>JANEHU010000188.1:0-190231 GCA_027563435.1 Nasonovia ribisnigri
CTCAAAACAAATCAAATATTTTCAAAATTGTATGGTGTATAGGAAATTAGAATATAAACGTTCAGTGAAATTTTCATGCATCTACAATTATTCGTTTTTGAATTACAACCAAATAAGAAAACGCTACATGAGAAATCGAGTGAATATCCTATGTTGTAAAATTATGAACTTAAAACACTCATAAAAAATTATTTTTAATTGCTTTTAGATATTTTATTTTTGATAAAAGTAGAAAACTTACGTTAAATCTTGTGTTAAAATTTAAAACCTTAGATTTAAAATTAAAAATTTTTATGAATTTCTATCTCTAAATAATTTGCAAATTTTCGTCATTTTTACGTAT
The DNA here is from genome assembly GCA_027563435.1 of Nasonovia ribisnigri. NCBI lineage: Eukaryota > Metazoa > Arthropoda > Insecta > Hemiptera > Aphididae > Nasonovia > Nasonovia ribisnigri. The sequence goes on from JANEHU010000188.1 coordinate 344, forward strand.
TTTGTCAAAATTTCAACTTTAAATGCTTAAAAAAAAAAATTGTGACTACAGATTTTTAATATTTTTCATGTGCCTTTGAAACAATATATTAGGAGCATTCTATTACATTTTCAAGAATTTTTAACGAATAAATAAAATGTGATTGATTTTTAAAAAAAAAAAAACCAAAAAGATTGGAAATTTAAAATGTCTGTAAACAGCTCAAAATAAGTCAAAATATTTTGAAAACGGTATGGTACATAGAAACTGCTTATATAAACATTCAGTAAAAATTTCATGTATTTACCGTCATTTTTTTTAGACTTACACCAAAAACCAAAATCGATTTTATCGAAAATCAATGTTGCGTAAAATTCCCGTTTTTTCCTTAATTTTCCATTTGTTTTTCACGGTACTTTTGAAAACTACTGGAAAATGTTTACTTTTGACCCCCAAAGTACCAACTAGATTCACTTTCCTATCAGAAAAGGTACTATTGAAGAAAATCTAAGCACTTTTACTGTCCCAAAACGTGATGACAGACACAAAAAAAAATAAAAAAAAAAAATAAAAAAAAACACACATCATTGTAAAACCAATACATTCATCGCTCCGCTCAGAATCTAAAAAATATGAAAAAGTTTAAATATCTATAAACAGCTTAAAACTTATATGTAAAATATTTGGAAAATCATACCATGTTCATTGTTCCTATAACAAATGCCAATTGGCAATTAACAATTTCAGGTATGTATGGTTATTCGATTTTTATTATTATTACTTTATATTATTACTTATTTTTATATTTTAATTTCGACAAAAATTGGTTTTACGTAAAATGTCCTGTTTTACCCTATTAGATTCTGAGCGGAGCGATGAATGTATTGATTTTACAATGATGTGTGTTTTATCTAGACTTGAGCGACATGAATGTATTGGTTTTACAATTATTTTTTATTTTTTTTTTATTTTTTTTTTTATTTTTTTTTTTATTTTTTTTTTTATTTTTGTGTCTGTCATCACGTTTTAGGACAGAAAAAATGCTTCGATTTTCTTCAATAGTACCTTTTCTGATAGGAAAGTGAATCTAGTTGGTACTTTGGGGGTCAAAAGTCAAAATTCCCAGTAGTTTTCATGAGCGCCTGGAAAAACAAATGAAAAATTATGGGAAAAACGGGAATTTTTACGGAAACCAATTTTCGACAAAATCGATTTTGGTTTTTGGTATAACTCTAAAAGAAATGACCGTAGAGACATGAAATTTTGACCGAATGTTTATATAAGCATTTTCTACACACCATATCATTTTCAAAATATTCTGACTTATTTTGAGCTGTTAACGGACATTTTCAGTTTCCAATTTTTTTAGTTTTTTTTTCTATAAATGTCAATAAAATTTTATTTGTTGGGTAAAAAATCTTGAAAATTTAATAGTAGGCTTCTAATATATAGTTTCAAAGGCAGATGAAAAATATTAAAAATCTGTAGTCACAATTTTTTTTTTAAATCAAAGTTCAAATTTTGACAAAATACGTAAAAATGACGAAAATGTGCAATTTATTTTGAGTTAGAAATTCATAAAAATTTTTCTTTTTAAATCTAAGATTTGAAAATGTAATACAAGATTCCTCATAAGTTTGCCTAATTTTATCAATAAAAAAAAGTTTAAAAGCAAGTCATAATAATTTTTTATGAGTGTTTTAAGTTCATAATTTTACAACATAGGATATTCACTCGATTTCTCATGTAGCGTTTTTCTTATTTGGTTGTAATTCAAAAACGAATAATTGTAGATGCATGAAAATTTCACTAAATGTTTATATTCTCATTTTCTATACACCATTCAATTTTGAAAATATTTTGATTTGTTTTGAGCTGTTTACAGACATTTTTAGTTTTCAATTTTTTTAGTTTTTTTTTTTATAATTGTCAATAAAATTTTATTTGGTGGGCCAAAAAGTCTGAAAATTTAATACAAGCTTTCTTATATATTGTTACAACATCAGTTGAAAAATTTTAAAAATACATAGGCACGATTTTTTTTTATAAGCATTTAAAGTTCGAATTTTGACAAAATTTGTCAAAATCTCGAAAATTATAAATCATTGTAATTAAAAAATTATAAAATGTTCAGTTTTTATAACTAAGTGTTGAAAATTTAAAACAAAAATTCTCATAAATAAATCATACTGTAACCAAAAAATCTAAAAAATATATCAACACATTTATTTTTTACAGACATTTTAATTTCAAATTTAGACAACATTTCATATTTAAACCAAGAATAATGATTTTAGTTATTTTGATATAATTTTAAAATATTATTTGTTGGTATATGAAACTTTTAGAATATATTGTTATATTTTATATACACGCAATGGCATTTTAAAATATAATTTTTTTGAGAAAATGAATTTAACCAACTATAGTAAATACTAATGCCTATAATACTAAAATGAATTACTTTATTCACAATAATATCATCAAATACATTTAGACTTAGTAAGATATTATAGACTGACTGACCGTCTTCGCTCAGAATCGTTTTTCTTATTCAATGATATTATATCATTGGATAAAAATCTAACACAATCCATTACAGTGACTCACTTGTAACCTACTGTACAGCAGAGCGACATACACTTACCCGCCCTTTTTTTTTTCTTTTTATATCTAAGGTTTGAAAATTTAATACAAGATTCCTCATAAGTTTGCCTAATTTTATCAATAAAAAAATGTTTATAAGCAAGTCAAAATAAATTTTTATGGGCATTTTAAGTTCAAATTTTTACAAGATTAGATATTCACTCGTTTTCTCATGTAGCGATTTTTTTATTTTGTTGCTATTCAAAAACGAATAACTGTAGATGCATGAAAATTTCACTGAATGTTTATATTAGCATTTTCTATACACCATCAAATTTTGAATATATTTTGAATGTTTTTGAGCTTCTTACGGACCATTTCAATTTTCAATTATTTTTAGTTTTTTTTTTATATAAATACCAATAAATTTTTATTTGTTGGGCCAAAAATAATGAAAATTTAATACAAGGCTCTTGATATTTTGTTACAATAGCAATTGAAAAATATTAAAAATACATAGCCACACATTTTTTTTATAAGCATTTAAAGTTTGAATTTTGATAAAATTCATCAAAATCTCGAAAATTATCAATCATTGTAATTAAACAATTATAAAATGGTCAGTTTTTATAACGAAGGATTGAAAATTTAAAACAAAGATTCTAATAAATAGTACATACTGTAATCAAAAAATCTAAAAAATATATAAACACAGTTATTTTTTACAGACATTTTAAGTTCAAATTTGGACGAAATTACATATTAAAATTAGTTTTAACGAGTAGAAGTATATATTATTATAATATGTTTCCAGCATCACTGATAATTTTAGGTTAGTAATTAAATAATATGAATAATATTAATTCAACTTACCAGCTACCGTATAATAACAGTATCAATATAATTTAAAATATTCTAGACTGACATACCATCTCCGCTCAGAATCGTTTTTCGTATACAATGATATGATATCATTGAATTCAAATTTAATACCATGATGGTATTACCATCCATTATACACTATACAGTGACATACTTGTAACCTACTGTACAGCGGAGCAACATCCACTGGACCCCCTTTTTTAAACTTTAACAAGCTAGTACCATATAAATTTCTAAACCTTTTTTTTGTTTCTTGAATTATTAGAACTTAATACCTCGTGGATTGTTGGATCGTTACAGAAATATTATTTTTCGTAATGATTAAATGATACATAATTACAGCACTGAATTGACCATAATACTTCAAAACAACCAAAGTCAGAAAACAAACTAAATTCTGTTGATCGCGTCTTATTGGTCGTAACTCGTAATAATTAATAAGTATTTTATCGAGAATTTCAGTGGCCGTTAAAGTCAATACCACTAACTGAGATGTATAGAATATAGATATAATAGATATTACTATAGATAGTATAGATATTATGACTATTGTGTGAACCCCTCCCCCCCTCCCCTCCTATATACGCCACTGGTGATTCACTAATAAGGGAAAATAGCTTGGCCCAGTTATCTTTTGAAAGAAACTAAATTATTTGTTATGTGTTTGAAAAGTCTATGTGAAATGTACATTTTTACAGCGTACCCAATTATTATCGTTAATATCGACAGATAACTAAAAATAATTGACCGTCAAAACAAGATATGTATTAAATGTCGATACGTCTTTTCGTAATTTAATAATATATATATGATATAGCAATATTATAATTATCTCGCTTTATTATACAATACAGTTCCTAAAGAATTAAGATTAAATTTGAAGTGCAGCTAACAAGAAAAGCAAACGAGAAATCTAGTGAATATCTAATGTTTATTTGCTAATTCCAAGTTCGTTCCAGTTTTCAAATTATGATTAAATGTTTACTGAGGTATTTTTTCAGTTTCGACCATTCCGTTAGAACGATATAAAAATCCGGACGAGCCAAACGGAACGATCGAAACTGAAAAAATACCTCAGTAAACATTTAATCATAATTTGAAAACTGGAACGAACTTGGAATTAGCAAATAAACATTTGATATTCACTATAGAAGCAAAATGTTTTTAGGGGAATTTACATAAGTGTAATACACTAATACCAGTAATACGGTAACAAAATGCTTTTATGGGAATAGACAAAATGTTTGGAGAGTTTACAAGGCCCGTTTAAATATATTTATAAATTTTAATAATTTATATTTTATTGTAATACCTGCTTGTTATTTTAATTGTTGATAAAGTCAGTGTTCCAAAGTTGCACAAACCACATCATTGTAAAATCAATACATTCATTATATAATATATTAGCTCTGCTCAGAATAAAACCACGAATTAAGATATCCTATACCTAATCTTTTTTTTGTAATAACCTTCGTGTCCAAAATATTCAAGTCATGGAAAAAATGTATTTCTTGGAAGAAAAATTGTGTTATGTACTCTGAAAAGTCAAAATGGCGATATTATCAACTACATCAATACATCATAGGTGGTACTGCTTATCAATGCACTATTTAATATTTATGCCTAAGTAAATAACTAATAACCATTATTGCCCATTGCTATTGCATTTATGTTTTTCATTTTAAGTTTTAATTTTGAGTGTTTATAGTTTTGCATTTTAATATAACCTTAATATTTATAGTTTATAATTTCGTTGATACTTGCCTGTAGTTTTCAACTGTATTCATTAGAAAAGTGTAATGTCACTCATCTAGTGCCTACAGATGTAATTTTACATGTTATGATGTTTCGACCAAATATTGAAGAGTTAATGCACATTTTTAATAAACATTGTGTATTTTTCTGAAATTTATCATATTGCAGTTTTCAGAATTAAAAACTATAAATTTTGTTATATAATATTATATGTTATGTGTATAGAGTACAAATACAATAACTATTGTAACTATTGAATATTGATTACCTTTCATCCTCAAGACTCCCGATAATTTGAAAGAAGTAATAATACATCCCAAGATAGTAAAATGCTAATAGTTAGCAGTTTACTATCTTGTTTTAAATCATTTGAGGAGTATTGCTGACTTAAATAAAATTTATTTTAAGATGTCATCCAATTCTGTGAACCTCACTAAAAACGCTGATCATACTGAAAAAGTTTATGATGAATTGGAAAAACTAATTTGTTCTGTGGCTGCTGAAGAAAAAGAATTAAAGGTTTGTAATTAATATCTGCTACATTTTTTTTCTATTTTTAAATCAATAATAATAAACTTATTATTAGTTTAACATCTGATTATTCTCTATTATAATTTGGTTATTATTCATGCCTTTCGGTAAAAAATAAATTATTCAAAGACTATAGCTAGTGGTTTAATAAAAGCTTGAGTTATTGAAAATATTAGGTAATACACCTTAAATAAAATCCAACTAATAGTAATAAATTATATAATTATTTATTAAATGTTTTTATTTATTTTCTGTTTAAAAGATTAAAAATTATACGTATTGCAATAATACAATATTTAAATTAGAATATTAGACTGAGTAAACCACAAGTGAATATTTATACGTTTTTAAATTTTAAGTAATGTTAGTGTAATTTTCTTAAAGATTATTTATTTGAAAAGTAACACCTTTGTTTATTACGTATTTCTGTTCTTTTTGCAATCCATAGAACTATTTCATGCTACTATTCGATATTTTTTGTTAATTTCAATTAATGAGTAAACTTGGACCCATATGTTTTATTAATTTTTCTTTGATGTGGTGGGCAGTAACAAAATTGTGAAATTAATTGCTATATCATCATACTGTTTTAAAATGCAGCGTATACCCTTGTTTTATAATAAATATGTGAATAATATTTTATACACAACATCACTACATCTATTTTAAAACATATAAGAAAATTAATTTTTGTAAGTAGGTACTTTTGAATTCAGTACTATTGTAATTAATGTGATATTTTTACTTTAAAACACATACATCATATGCAAAGGTGTTAACATAATAATATATTGTATATTGATTAATAACATTCATTCAAAGTAAATCAATCAATCAAATGTTCAACTAATTTTAAAATGTATAAATAAACTAGGTATATTTAAAATTAAAATTTTTTTTTTTAACCACTTTAAAAAATTCATCACTCATACCTTAATGATATCTACGTTGCTAAACTATTTTATGTATTATAATATAAAATCTGTCTATTTATATAATAAAGCAATTTAAAAAAAATTGCATAATGTACCTATACATTTTTGAAATTAAATTTTGCTGTTACAATAAGCCTCAACAAAAATATATAATTTTTTTTCTTTTAGTATAGTAATTTTTTCATTTTCGAAAAATATCTCATTAGTTATTTATAGATACTTAGAATTATGTTTGAACCATAATATTATGTTTTAATCTCTAGATAAAAATAGAAAAAAAAACTTCGAATGGAACAGAAAACAAAACTCAAGAGTCAAATGGTTTAGCTGATCTTAAAAATGAAAATGAGGTAAGTTACTACTTAGAGCTATGTAGGTATACTGATTTTGAATTAAAATAGAACACTATGTATTTTTTATGGACAAAATTTAACTTAGTGCAATTGTCATTTTCTTTTAATCTAAGGAATTCAAATTGTCAGCCTATTTTAAAATTTAGATTTAAATCTGAAATTGATGTATAACTTTCACAAACAGAGATTTTCAAGACCCTAGTGAACTCAAAATTGTATTATATTTATAATTATCCTACTTTAATTGATTATGCTACTTACACCAAATTACAATTTGTTTTACTTTTTAATTCTATATATTCATATTTATACTTTAGCAGAATGTAATTATAAAATACTGTATTGTATTTTAAGTAGGCTTCTGCCTGTCATGTTAAATAAATTAAAGATAAAATAATTATTTATTATCAATAAGTAGCTAACAATTCTATCAAATCAAAATAATTATAACAAAAGTATCCATTGAAGTTTTAAGTTTCTTAGAAGTGTGTTGGAAAAAATAAATAATATCTGCATATTTTAGTAAATTAAACTAATATATTATATTTTTTAGCTTAAAAACATAAATGAATTTGAAGATAACACTGTAGCTATAAAAAATGAAAATGGAAATGAAGAGAGAAGAAGTGATGAAGATGACAACCATCTTGAGTCCAAAGACAGTCAAAATAATTCTGAAGATGGTAAAGAAGAGCTGGAATTATCTGAAATGATTGTTTGTGACGAAGTAGCTGGTGATAGTGATGAAGTATGTTTTTAATATTTTTAATTTAATTTAATGTAAAATATAATTACATTTAATATCAATGCAGGATGATAATAAAATAGAAGTTGAAGCGGCAAATACTAATAATAAAGATAAGTATGAAAAAGATACCAAAAAAATAAAAAAAGAAACAAAAGAAAAAGAAAGCAACAAGAAAAAATATGATAAGAAATCAGGTAATTTTTTTACATAATATTTATGTTGTGACATTTAATTGTAGGTAAGGTAAAGGTAAACGTGAATTATAGTAATTTGATATTGTGTTATTGTGTTAATGGGACACATTGTATTATTTTTAGTCAGTGAAAGCAACTTTATTTTGCAACTTTTGCAATGTCAATCGAAGTTGTAAAGAAATTTAAATATTGATCTCTCTCTCTATATATATATATATATTATTTGTTTGGCAGAGTAAATGTTAAAATAATTTAACATTTAGAGATTAAATAAATAGTTGTTAAGTACTATCAATATTTTAAATTATTTTGTGCTATGAATTTTTGAATGTACCATCAATATATTATTGATATTTAACCTGCTTAGTACATAGCGGTTCGAGATATGTGCGGCCAAGGTGTCTTTATTTGATAAATACACCTTGGCTTTGATTCTTGTGCTTGAGTATGTGATTAATGACTGCACCACAATTTAAGATTTTCTGTAGACTACACTATAATATTGTAGTATACTATCAATACCAGATGCCAGTTATCATTACTTGCTATGCTTATTATTATACCAAATCACTACTATAGGTTTGACCGGTAACCTAATACAGCTATTTTATAGACATGGCCAATCTGTTAGTACAACAAGTCTATTATAATATTATACAACCAATACATTTTTTAATTATTTTATTTCATATATAATTTTATAGCTCTACTAATATTAATGTATATTATTATAAATACTAGACTTAGAATATTATATAATAGTATAGTTTTTTATCTAGTTCAATTATAATGTTTATAATAGGGTGTGGAGACTAGATACCCAAACATATCTGAGAGTTAATATGTCTGGCTCTTAAGCCTCCAACATTAATAAACTAGTCAATTTAAAGATCATATTTTAAATATTAAGTGAGTTATTTAAACATTTTTATAACTGATTAGTAACATTTAAATCATAAAAATAAAACAAGAGAGTTGTTTTGCTGTATCTAGGTTATAAGTATAATTTGTCATTGAGTAGGTCACCATAATGGATGTGTTAAATTAGATTCAAATTACAAAATATAATGAAGGTCATGTCTAGGAAATGCTAATATAAATGCTAAATATATTTGTTAAAAATATAGTCTTGACAGTTATTTATTTTTGGATTTAAAAAAAACAAAAAAAGATTTTTTTGAATACCAGCATCAAATAAATACATAGTCTTGTTGTTCCGCTGATCTGTTTGTTCTCCCCCCCAGTTATTGTAAAAGGACTTTGAAATTTATTGTTTGAGTATTTAACTTCACCTCAAAAAAAGTACTAACTAGATTCAATCTACTACTTAAAAACACCCTCAAAGTTTAAGATTTGCGCATTTTCTTCAACTGTGATGGTGAACTCAGCAAATAATAATAATAATAATAATAATAATAGGTGTGTTATCATTGTAATAATAATACATTCATATCTTTTGCTAGAAATCTAAAATATGGGTGTTCCACTGATAATATTAAAAATGTACAAAGCGTGTCACAGTTGTTAAAGGTTGCATCTGATAGTTCTTGTTATTGATGTCAAATAGAATATTATTTAGTATTTTACTATTATTTACATTTCATTAATTATTAAATATTTTTGTGTACAATAATACATACAACTTAAAAGCTGTTTTTTTTGGTATTCTTAACAACCCAACACCTGTAGAGGACTTAAAAACATGTATAATGTGAGAGTTTATTACTATAGTTTATATAGCTTTACTACAGTACATTTTCATTAAAATATTTTTTTTTTATAATTATTTGTATACCTTACCATTGTATTTTCTAGATTCTAAGTCAAAAGATCGATCAAGGAAAGAAGATTCAAAAAGAGTTGACAAAAAACGTTCAAGAACACCAAGCAAAGAAAGATCAAGCAAGGATAGTTCATTGAAGAAAAGATCAAAAACTGTATGTTCATAATTGAAATAGATTATTATTATATTATATTTCATACTTCTATATTATTTATAAACTTGAATATTAATTCATTTTATTAGATTGACAAAGAAAAGGAATCCAAAAAACTTAGAGAACTTGATAAGTTTTGGCAAACTGTGCGTGATGATCCATCTGACTTTATTGGTTGGACCTACTTATTACAATATGTTGATGGAGCGGTACATTTATTAAGTTTATCATATATTTATTCAATCAAGTCATTGTATAATTTGTGGATTAATTATTTTATTGTCTCCAGAAAAATATTGAAGCTGCACGTGAAGCTTATGATGCCTTTTTAGATTTATATCCATATTGTTATGGTTATTGGAGAAAATATGCAGACTATGAAAGAAAAAATGGAACTAAAGAAAACTGTGAAAAAGTAAGTTAAAATTTTTATTTTATGAATTGAATGGATGATAGACAATTCCATATTTAATTCTTAAATTAAATTTGAAAATATATAACTACATTAGTTGTAGAATGTTAAATACTGTTTGGGAGTAATGTGGGGTACATAATTGAATTTAAATTGTCGTTCCCATCAGTATTATTACTGCCAGTTATACAATATTGCTATTTTGAATAATTTTAAATTATTCATTTTTCTTACCCATTTGTGTTGTGATTGATAATATCGTTAAGAATAAATAAAAAATACCGATAAGAAGATAATACTGTTTTTCAAATTAATTTAAATTGTTAATTATTTATAGTTTTATAGTTAATAACATGTTTATATATTTTTAAATGTATATAATATATAAGATATAGTAATAAGTAAATATATAAAACTTGATTGATAAAGTACTTGTAATTATTACAATGATTCACAATGTATAAAATTGATTTTTTTGTGATGTGAAAATTGTACTGTTTTTTTTATTTGTGTTCACCATAAAGATAGAAGTATTCAAGATGCTCAAGCATTTTTTTTTTTAAACCATAAATTGTTGATAGGTAATAATTTTATTATTAACTTTTTAAATGTTTTAATTTTATAATAATTACTGTTTAAAACACAAACTGTTCACCATAAAATTATGTACTTTTGATTGTTATTTTTTAAACTTTATATTTCCGACTATAACCATTGAGTATTGTTATAACTACTCGGTTGTATTTTGGTTTTTAAATTTAAACTTATTACAAATAAAATAAGTGAATAAGTTAAATATGTTTCCTGTTATGAAGATGAAGATGAATAGGGTTTATCATGGATTTAATTCAGTCTGAAGTTTCTACATCTTTATAATAGTGTCAAGTTATATTTTCAAAAACATCAACACCATTCAAACATACATTACACGTGTCATCTAAACCAAGCCAACAGTTATTTAGCATAGTTTTAGTTTTTAAGAATTTTGATAAAAAAAACTACTAAATTTGTACTTGTTTTTTTTTTATTACTATTGTTAATGTTTTTATATGATACTTAAAATATCTCAACTTTTCAGGTGTTGTGATTGATTTTATCCTTTGCCCAAAATATTTTTCCCTCTCAGTAAAAATTCTTCAAAGATTTCTTTATAACTATTTAACATGATTTTAGTCTAGATATTTTTCATCAGGTTGCTGCTGGATAAAGCACAAAACACTGCACGCTCCACTGTGGCCCAAAAAAGCACGAATTTCACTAAAAAGCGTGAAAAATATATTTACTTGACTCTTAGATATCATTAATTTGTATACTGTATTTGATAATTAAATGATATGGTGTGGTTTTAAATAGTTATTAGGTGTAATACAAATAATTATGTATTAAACGTATGTGTTTTATATTACAATTAAGTAATTAAGATGAATCATTGTTATTATTATTAAGTATTACTATTTTAGTTATTATTACTTTTTTTTATTGATTGTGTTATTTATTGTTATTTGTTAAATTTAATTTAATGATAAGAAAACATAATGCGGCATTGCGACACACGCCAAGAGCTGTTTTGGATATCTTTTGGGTAAGCGGTGATTTATAAAACTAGTCATAAGGTTATTTGTAAATGTATTAGATAAACTCAGATTTAAATCCTTTTGTTAAAGGCATGATTATATAATACTTAATTAAATATAAAATTATCAATATTTTATTCAGCTTACATAATTTGTTTGTTTTAAATTGTGCACAGGTATTTGATCGCGGCTTAAAAGCTATACCATTGAGTGTTGACTTATGGATTCATTATATGGGTTATATGAAATCAGCATATCCAGATGAGGAAGATATGATAAGGGAACAATTTGAAAGGGCAGTAGAAGCATGTGGAATTGAATTTAGGTAAATATATTTTTTAATCAGCACTTTCAAAATGTTTGTAATAATGGTATAAATCAATTGTTTAAGATCGGATCGATTATGGGATCATTACATTAAGTTTGAATTGGAATGCAAGCAATATTCAAGAGTTACAGAAATTTATGAACGTCTAATTGCTACCCCCACTCATGGATTTTTAAATAATTTTGAATGGTAGTATTTTTACAGCATATAAAATTTACAAATATATTTTTTATTTACTTTTTTTTAGTTTCAAAGATTATGTTAAAAAGTATCCTAAAAACAAAATATTGGAGGCTGGTAAATTTTTGGAGTTAAGAAAAGAAGTTTTAGCCGAGATTAAGGAAGCTGATGCTAAAAAAACCCATGGTAGAAAAATTGATTCTGGTTCTGATTCTGATGACATGGCAGATCCTATGGAACAAGTAATCTATGAAATTAATTCTGACTTTAAAAGGGGTAATTTTTTATTTTGGTTTTACTTTTTTAGCGCACCAAGGAAGAAAATTTAATGAAAGAGAAGATGATTGCATCACGTATTGTAATACATAAGCACACAGCAGAAATGGTTGCATTACGATTACCCTATGAAGAAATGGTCAGTTCTAAACATTGTGTATTTAACTTATTGAACACAAGTTTAATTTTTCTTAATTTTTTTTAGATTAAACGACCATACTTTCATGTAAAACCTTTAGAAAGATCTCAGATTAGAAACTGGAAAGAATATTTGGAATTTGAAATTGGGCATGGTTCATACAAACGTATTGTGGTGTTATTTGAAAGATGTTTAATTGCTTGTGCTCTTTATGAAGAATTTTGGACTAAGGTAATATTTTTTTGAATAGAATAAAAAAGTCCGTTTAAAAGTATTAATTCTTGATTTTCTCTACAGTATGTAAGTTATTTAGAGAGTCTTGAATCTGATGACCAAGAAGTTAAAGACCGTATAGAGGATATATACATAAGAGCATGCACTGTTCACCATAAGAATAAGCCTGGTATTAACTTAACGTGGGCTCTACATTTAGAAAATAATGGTAACTAGTTTTTGTATAATATCCTGTTACACAAAAATTTAAAATTTTGTTAATTTTTTTTAACGAATTGCTTTTATTGTTTTAGGACAATATGATAAGGCTGCTCAAATTCTAGATATGTTAGACAGTGTATCCCCAGACAAAAAGTTCATTATTCAAAGAAGGATTAATTTGGAAAGACGAAGAAATTGTAACGATAGAGTATGCGAGTTATATGAACATTATATAAGTACAGCAAACTCTTTGGTAACTTCTATTCTGTTTACAATTAAATATGCTCGATTTGTTTGGAAAGTAAGAATAAAACAAAAACAACTTTATAATAAACACTATTATGCAATATTCATATAAATATTACCATTTTAGATTTTACACAACACTGATCGAGCTTCTGAAATTTTGTTGGCTGAAGTAGAAAAAATAAATGTTTGTATATTAATTGTTGAATATTAAATCATTTATAAAATATATTTTTCATTGGGGTTTTATAGAATGTTCAAAAGTGTAATCGTCTGCTGTTACAATTAATTGAAATCAAAATGAGCGACAATCCTATCAATATTTCAGCTGTAGTCAAACTGATTGATAGCATCTTAACCATGAAGTCCATTGAAGTCGAATCACAAGTTTTTTTTGCTCAACGCAAAGTTGAATTCTTAGAAGAATTTGGCGACGACATAATTTTGTAAGTATTAGAAAAGTCATTAAACTATACCAAGACAATGATTATGTAGTACTAAGGTAGGTTAGTAGTAAGAAAAATTAATCTTGAGTATTAAACATCTCAATAATAAATTAATCATCTAGTCCAAGGAGATCTTTATTTTGTAGAGAAATTATTTTAAAAGCCACACATGTCTAATATTTAGAAATTAATTTATAATCAATTAAATATATTTATTTAACCTTCGTTAGAGGTTACATATATTTATAAAATTAACACTACTTCAGTTTATGATATTATTTTGCAATTAAACACAAAAAAAAACCTAATTCAATCTTTACATAAAAAAAATATTGAAAATTCTGAAAACATAGGTTATAAATATTGACCTCATGTTTAGTTTTTTATTTTAGTAAACTAACATAGGTTATGTAATGATAAGAAACTTCCTTTATATAAAAAGAAAAAAACACTTATCAGTATTCAGTGGTCAGTTTGGTGTTTTAAAATTTTAACTAATCCAATATTACAAAATTGTGTCAACATGCCTATGAAAAGTTATATACCATACTCTAGCGAATCACATTTTCCAATAGAAAATTTACCATACGGTGTATTCTCAACTGTTGAAGATTCAACGCATCGAATAGGAGTTGCTATTGGTGATAAAATTCTGGATTTAAAATACTCCAAAAATGTTTTTGACCATCCTTTAAGTGAAGTATTTCAACAGCCATCGCTTCAAAGTTTGATGGCTTCTAATAAGAACACATGGTCCCAAGCTCGTAAGTCGATTCAATCTTACTTAAGCATTGAAAATCATGGGAATTTAGAAAGCGGTGTATTTTGGGATCAAAATAAAGTTAAAATGCATTTGCCCACTAAAATAGGTGATTATACTGATTTTTTTTCATCATATTATCACGCTTACAATTGCGGTTCCCTCTGGGCACCTGATAAACCTATAGCAGATAATTGGAAAAATATGCCAATTGCATATCATGGTCGAGCATCGTCAATTAGAATATCCGGTACACCAGTTGTTCGACCAAATGGCCAGTATTTAAAAGACGAACAAGTGACATTTGGTCCTACAGAAATGTTAGACTATGAACTGGAAATGGCATTTTTCGTGGGGGGCTCATTGAATTCTTTGGGTGAACCAATACCGACCGACAAAGCTTCAGATCACATATTTGGTATGGTTTTATTGAACGATTGGAGCGCCAGAGACACACAGAAATGGGAATCATATTTTCTCGGACCATTCCTTTCGAAAAATTGTATTACAACCATTTCACCTTGGATAGTGACAATGGAAGCTTTAGAAGAATTCAAAACGGACAACTTTAAACAAGACCCAACTCCGTTGAAGTATTTACTGCATGACAATAAGTACAATTTTGATATCAATTTAAACGCAAGTGTTCGTGATCAAAAATCGCAGCAAACTTATTCCATCTGTAACACCAACTATAAGTATATGTACTGGACTCCATTACAACAAATCGCTCATCATACCATTAATGGCTGCAATTTACAACCAGGCGATTTATTGTCATCTGGAACAATAAGTGGTCCTGAAGAGGAACAGTGTGCTTGTTTGACAGAGAGAACTCGCGGAGGTAAAATATTTATAGACCTAGGGGAAAGAAAGTTGAAATTTTTTGAAGATGGTGACGAAGTAACTTTATCAGGATTTTGTCAAGGAAACGGATACAGAATTGGTTTTGGTAACTGCAGCAGCCAAATTCTTCCAGCAAAAAACCTTGCCTAAAGTATGTAGGTAGTACCTTACCTAATGTAAATGTATGTTGTTGTTTTTATTAATTCTGAGTTTTGAAAATGTTGTAATAGCCAATAGGTATATTTTTTTAAATATTTTAAGATTTTTATTATATAATAGAGGACAAGAATATATACTTATTTTATAAACTAGTTGAATTTGGAATGCAATATATTTTCCTAAAAGAAAGATGGTGGTTTTTTATGTTTTTAAATTATTCATGATAAGCTACTAAGAAAGAATTATATAAAAATATAATACGAGCTAAGGAAATTCCACCACATATATCAAACTCCTGCACAGTTATTCATATTAGTCCCCCCAAATCAATTTATATAAAAACATTTTATTCAAAATTACATAAATAAGTGTGGCCAATTATTTTAATATTTAAAAATTATAATTCACTGTTTTAGGATAAACAAAGCTACAGCAGATTTGAAAAGATATATGAAAATAAGCAATGAAAGTGAAAAAAAAGCAGAAGTTATAGACACTAAGACATAATTTGTATGATGTTAACAATTTGTTTTTAATAAGTTTATTACAAACTACTCATGAATGTAAATATAAATCCATGTTTTAATATTATTTTAATAATTTGATGATGTTTATTCGAGTTTGTCATTATTTTGTAACTAAGTCTTAGTCTTTTAAAACATTTTTATATGTATTATAAATATAATGACATTAAAAAAAAAAATTCAACTCCTTGAGTTTTATGTGTAAGGGAAGGAAACCCAAGCAATTAGTCATCAAGACTAAACACCCAAAATAAAATATAAGTTACAGATTAATCAATTGTTATTACCTTACATTTTGTTATTTATAAGAACTATTCTACAATAAAATGTATTAACTATTTTGTCTTTTACTAATCTCGTATAATTACTAAAAATTATAATATAATATAAATAATATATAATATTATTAAATAATATAAAAGTAGTTAACAAAAAAAAAAATAAAAAAAATACAATGTATTATTTTTTGGGTTTTATTAAAAATTACTGTTAAAATAAAAAAACAATTGACATACATAATATTAATTTACTTAACATAT
Source organism: Nasonovia ribisnigri (assembly GCA_027563435.1). Lineage (NCBI taxonomy): Eukaryota > Metazoa > Arthropoda > Insecta > Hemiptera > Aphididae > Nasonovia > Nasonovia ribisnigri. The sequence continues at coordinate 17,108 of JANEHU010000188.1, forward strand.
TCACCAAATTTCTCTGAAAAATATCCAAATCTGATTTCGCAATCAAAAGTTGGTTCAAGCATTATTAATGAGTCATCTTCCAATCCCTTTACATCAGCTGTAAAACATTTGTAATTAATTAAAATGAATACAAATATTTACATGTTATTTTAATTTATAAAACAATCATATTATATAATGGAGGGAGATCCACTTACAGAATGTAATTTCAGTTGATTATACTAACCAGTCGATTCACAAACACATTTTTATTTTGTTCTTTAAATCATCCTTTACTTAGAATAAAATACGGTTAAATAAAGTGTAAAGATCACCCAATCGTTAGACTGGAATTTTAATCACATGGAACACCTAATTACAAAACTAAATTTAGAGCTTTCTTTTATAGAAGGTTTTCTGGAATTAATGATGACAGATAAATGTCTAGCTTTTTGAAACATGATAAATATTCTCTAAATTCAACATTTATATTATCCTATCTCTCATTTCGGGAAAGAAAAAAAATTTAGTTCTTGATTTTCATTAATTTGCATAAAATTTTTTTTAAATATTTTATATAGGCTGAGGAAGATGCAGCAAACATTTCTCCAAGTTTTCAAAACAAACTAAATCTTTATTTCTTTTTATCATCATGTAATTAAAAAAAATCAATAATACACAGAAAAACGCAATGTATTACAATACCATTGGTATGTGTAAAAAGAAAATATACGGAAAACCGATTAGATGAAAAAATTACTATCAGCTTTTGACTAAGCCACAACATCAAAAAAACTTGTATGAGTGATTGAATTATCCAGTAAATAGTTTCTAGAAATTCACCATTACAAACCTCACTGCAATCTTTGCGTAATCTGAGTGCACGGCAGTGCGCCAGGCCAAGTTCCAGCAATGCCAGTGTATCTTTACACGAACCAATTCGCCCAGTTTTTCTAACATATATCTCTGTTTCCTCTTAAGATAAACTTTTGAAATTTAAAACACAGATTAATCTCGAGTAGTTTAGGACACTGTAAGAAAATGAGTCCTTAATATTGTGCCATTTCAAAATGGGAGGATTTCAAAATTTGCAAAATTGTTACTGACTGACTCACTCACTCACTGATCATCAAAATTATAAGACACTTCCCGTATAGGTAGAAACGTGAAATTTGGCACAAAGGTAGGTCTACAGTGTAACTAAAGGGAAAAATCTAAAAATTGAATTTTTTTCAAAATTAATATCGCTTCAGTGAGTGTATTTCTAAACGTATGAAGTGGCGCGCTTAGCACGCATAAACGTTTACTTTCAAACAGCGTTACAATATGGTAATAAGAAATTGTTCGTAGTTGACTTATATATAATATATTATATTTATAAAACATAATAATGTTAAAAAAAAATTTAAAATAACACGTCGTCCACAATGCTGAAGCCCGAAAAAATAAATGATATCCCCAACAAAAACATAACCGTGAAAAAATGCCAAGTTCCAAACTACCTACCAAAAAAGTCGGCCTATCAAAGTAGTGAAATCTACATTATGGCCAAGTCTGCTATTTTTTAATTCATAACCTCACTGCAATCCTACATTAAAGAGCAACACTCCTCTTTTATTTTTATTGTTTAACACTTGGCCAGTTTCTGAATGAGGCATAAAACATCATTATCGAATGTACTCACTTATGACTTATGTGGGTGGTGGGGAGAAGAGAACTCAGAAAAAAGAAAAACGTTTAGATTTTTTCTCAAAAAAATACATTGAATCATAGTAGTGGTATCTACATTGTGGGCAAGTCTAGTTTATGCCTCATTCAGAAACTGGCATAAAACATCATTATCAAATGTACTCGCACTTATGACTTACTTGGGTGATGGGGAGATAAAAACTCAGAAAAAAGTTAAAGGTTTAGATTTTTTCTCAAAAAAGACAGCAAATCATAGTAGTGGTATCTACATTGCGGCCAAGTCTAGTTGATGCCTCATTCAGAAACTGGCCAAGTGTTAAACAATAAAAATAAAAGAGGAGTGTTGCTCTTTAATGTAGGAGTGCAGTGAGGTTATGAATTAAAAAATAGCAAACTTGGCCACAATGTAGATTTCACTACTTTGATAGGCCGACTTTTTTGGTAGGGGGTTGGAACTTGGCATTTTTTCACGGTTATGTTTTTGTTGGGGTATCAATGACATGGGCAAAGTTCTTGGTGTATTTTATTTTCACACTGGTTTGAGTTGCCATATTTCTAAAATATCACTGTGATTCTAGAAATTATAACCCAAAATAAAGAAATGTCATTGAGTGAATCAATCATGGAATTACCTTAACGATTATTTCTTATAAAGAAATAATGAATACAACATGTTTCGTAATTATGTGACAAAGTAATAACTAAAGAGTTTTAAAATATTCTAAAAGTACAGACAATATAAAATGGATCCTTAAATATTCCTGAATGAACCTTTGATCTTTAAATTATTAAAATTGACTCAATAAATAATTTTTACTCACAAAACACCAAGTTATGATTCAACGGTGATGGATTGGAAAAAAATGAAGGTCTGCATATATTTTTTATGTGAATCATTCTTATACAATTCATAGCCTCAAGCATCTATTATAATACAAAACAAATTTAATTATTAAATAATGAGTAAAAAACATAAATAAATAAACAATAATATACAACATACAGTGTACATACTTCTACAAGTTCCCTAACGACCATTGGTTGTAAGATGGTGCAATAATCTTTTTTCAGAGTTTTCAGGTAAATGCCAGGTTTGACAATTATTTTGGATAGAACAGAGTTCAAAAATTTCTCCATAAGTTCTTTGTTGATAGTTAAATTCAATCTGGTCCAAGGGCGGATTATTATGCGATCAAAGTTTTCAGGGTTTGTTCTAAATGTTATGTTTGATAGTAAGTAAGCAAAAATAATGACTGTCAGAACATGAGTACTACTTACTCTGATGGATGTTCTTCACGCATTCTTTTGATTGGGGGGAGTATTGAGTCGGCATCCTCAGAATCCGATCTAAAAATTATAATTAAATAAAATATATTTATTTATTAATTTTATTAAGATGTAAAAACAAATACACTCACTCTACATGTAATACATTTTCATCTTCCATGATTATTGTGTCAACAGCACTGGACCAATTTTCACTTGGTATTTTTACCAGCCACAAATCTGTATATTTGTGATGCACATACACTGGTACTTCGATGCCAGCCCTCAATAACAGATCTTTATCCGTCAGGTATTGCACAGACGTTGTAAGAGCAAACAAAGACAAATCTTCAAAGTTTTTCTGTTCATAAGTAAATAAAAAAATTATATTTAAACACAGAATAGTAGAATAATGTATTACCTCACATGTACTTTGTGTAAACATTTAATTATCACTTACTTTGATTTCTCGTTGCGAAGCACCGCATTGTCCCTTGGTATGACAAAACTTGAGAATCTGCGTGCACAAATCATTCAGTCCGGTTGTGAGGTATTGAAGTTGTGGATTGAATGTCGGCCGACTGATAAACATAATGTAAATGATATTATATCATAATATTAAAAACTGTATTTGGTCTGCATATTATTATAAAATTAAAATTAATCACACACCGGAAAATGTGTTGTGCAACTAAATCAATTTCTTCTTCTACATTTTGTATAGATTGTCTGAGTTTACAAATAACCTAAAATTAGTAACACAAAAAGTTAATTATTATAAGTTGAAAGGTTCATTAACATGCACAATACTTATAATATTATAACTGAATATTTTATGTTGACAAAATAACACTTAACCTGATAATTTTTTAGCTGTTTTGTGACAGAAGTTATTATTTTGATGTATTCAACCGAATCGTTACTGGTCGATAGTAAATCAAAATGACGACTTCTCATACTATAGAAAATAAAAATGTACTATTATAATACGCTTTCATGTAAAAAATATTAACAAAGAAATCTAATTATTAAAACTAAAGTACAAATGTAAAATTAGATATATTGTTAGTAAAAGTAAAGTAAATACTAATTATTACCGCTTTAGAGTGTTTTTCAAGCATTTAGATGCTTCGTCTAAATTCTCATCAGGCATATATTCCAAGTACTGTAAGTAGAAAACAAAAATGGAAAAAATAGTCGAAATGTGAAAAAAAAAACAATGAAATCTACCCTAATGGTTATGTTTCATCAAAATAAATACAATATAAATTTACATTTTCAGAAAAAATACAAAATTATTATTATACACTTAATCTAATCAAATCCATGCATTTTAGCTACATTTTTATTACAATGATATAATTTTATTTTACAAATGTATAATGGTATACAATTACTCTTTTTCAAATAGGTTTCTCAAATTTTCAATTTTTTTTCAATAATTTAAATTTATTTATTTATAAGAGTTTTTATTATATTAGGCAGGAAACTCTTTCATATGTTACTGTAGTTTAATTTTATTCTTTAAATTACCTTGGTACATCAAAGATAAAAATTTTTATTTTTTGACAAAGTGATTTTTTTAGAATTTTTATAAAATATATTATGAAAAATAATATCACTTGCCTTTTTATCAAACTCAATTGAAATATCTACAATATTTGTCAATGACAAACTGGTAAGTGCTGTGCACAGGCCACACGAAGGGTACAGTAGCAGAATCTTGCGTTCAGATAGATCCTCTTTGATATTTGCATATGCAAAATACGCACCTCTGTAACGTCCCACATCTTTGTTGCCGATTAATGTTGTAAAAAACCTTCAGTTTACAGATTTTATGTAACAATTAAAAAAAAAAATAACAATAAATAATAATTATAATAACTAAAGCTTGGAAGTTTTATTGCTTAAGCATATTTTTTTCTGTCAGTCAATTTAATGGTAAGAAGCTACAAACAAGAATTTAATCATTAATTTTTTACATACGTTTTACAGCAATAATTCACTGATATTTAAAAATTAGGAAAATTTAAGAAAATATTTCTCATAGCATAATAAGCAAAAAAGATAAATGATTTTCATTGGTTCTTTGGAAAAACACATGTTAACAAAAAAAATTCCAGATGAAATCAGCATTTAGCGTAAGTTACGTGGTAAATGTAGAAATTAGGGACATTTATTATTATTTTTTAATTAAAAACTTCTTTTTTTGTCACCCATTAAAATATTTTTCTAGTACAATTCTGTACATTTTTTTTTATATTCATATGATGATGATCAATTTCATAAATGCAATAATTGTCTAGCCTTAATAATAATAAACCAAAGCTAGTCTACTAGAATTCAGATAATCAGATGCTGACATATGGCACAGAAATTAATTTTTTTTGGGGTTACAGTAGAGTACATACTTTGGACCATAATCATAAGTCTTTGACTGGATAATGTGCGAAGTGGATAGTAAAATCTGTAATGACTCCTTGTGGTATTGGCTGCACGTTATTATACCGGAGTCCTTGAGGCCGCTAAACGACTGTCTCAAAACATCATCTGGGTATTGTTTAAATGCCTGCAAGTAACTCAACGAGATCCTTGGGTTGGTACTCTTGTTGCTCAACGAGCTCTGGAAATACCGTAAATGCATACATTCAATAAAAACCAAGCTCAAATGTTGATGAATTGTATTAATATTTTTTTTGTTCATTGTAATAGGAAAAAAATTAAAAAAGAGATGGTTTTCCTTACACGTCATTTAATGACGATTCAATGATAAAACATAAGTAGGTATCAAAATCCATAAATTATTGAGATATAATTTAGTGACAACTAAAAATAAATAATATTGCAAAATGTGAAAGAAAATTTGTTTTTCACTTTGGCGCAATGGTATAAATTTAGGAAAAATTAAAATAATTTGTCTCAAACAGACCTTTTAGGGGGTAGGGGTTCTTTTCTTCGCCGCCAAATATATAACATGGTTATTAAACTCAAAAAATGTTTTAAATTTAAGAAAAAATTGTATATGAAAAAAACGATTTTAAGCGAAGAAGACACAGTTGAATCATATTACAGTATCTATTTCAAAGAATAATCAATCTTATATTATTATTAGTATTTTAACAACTTTTGAGAACTAATTTTTGCCAAAAACATTGCATAACTATAATATAAGTCAATTCTAGCTGATATACCATAGAATGGCATGAAAAGGTTCATAGTATAGATATCTTTAAATTAGTCCAAATATTTTGAAAATAATGACAAATATAATGGAGAAACAGTTTTAAGTCTCTATTTTAAATTACAACTAACCAAAATGTGAAAAAATTATTATTTTCATCAAAACTTTTAGCATAGCTAAGGTTAGTTTGGGTAATTGGGGGGAGGGGAGAGGATTAAATATAAATTAAATCAAGTTTTTTACAGTTGTCATATATAAATAAGATATTTATTAGGGGAAAAATGTCAACAGTGGGGGGGGGGGGAAACATCCAACCCTCCTGGCTACACCACTGTAAGAATATATATGTATATTTATTTTTAAAGCAAGTAAATATAAAAACAATCAAGAGTCCTTATTAGATACCTGGAATCAAGCCCTCTCCCACCCTTCATGTAAACTTATGAAGTACAGACTTAAAAAATAACTGCCAACGTAATGGTCAAGCTGTTGACATAATGCTTAAGTAGTTCTGGCAGTCGTTGATATCAAAAAAAAAACAATTTAAATAATAACAAATATCCTTTTTTTGTACATGTATTTTCAAAAAATTGTGTACCTATAGTATTTTTCTATTTTGTGATAATACTAAACTAACTTGTGATAAACTTACGTGTATGAGCGAAGTTACAATCGATGTAGTGATTTCATTCACAGTGAATATATAATCAATTTCTTGCACAAAGTCCAGTTGGTTGCAAATCGGCTCGGAATAATTGAATTCCATCTCCAGAACATCTGGTGTAAATTGGCTAATTGTTGTATCACATATATCTGATTCTTGTACCACCTCTACTGGTTGTATGATAGTTGACTTCTTACTTTTATTTCTTACACATGAAGTGTTTATTGCCGTACCGCGTTCACGCAACAACACTATAAACTGTTTAATATTTGAAACAATAAGATCCCTCATCGCCTTGTATTTTTTTGTGTTATGCAATTCATGCTGTTTCTCAATATCTTTCTATAAATGAAATCATATAAATTGCTAACAATTTTTATTCAAATAATAAAGACTAAAAGTAATAAATACTTTAAATAATTCTTGTATTTCTTCATCATCCTTCAACTCATTGTACAAAATATTTACATTAGTTTCTATAGAAGTATGTCTCATTAAAAATCGTATTCGCCTCAAATAGTTGTCAATACTTTTAGAACGATAATACTGAAAATAGTAGTATATTTTAAATAGTTTGAAAAGATAATTAGTAATAAGTTAAGTATGTATTTTAGAAAAATTGTTGTTTTTAAGTTAAATTAACAAATACAATGAATACAAATCATTTTCTTTCTATTTAGAATTTGAATTGTTTAGTATGTTAACATACTTTTCCAAATATTGATCTGAACATTTCTTTAATGCCATAAGACAGAAATGCATGTGATTTAACTTGTTTTATGAGCATTCCACCCAATTTCCAAAGTAAAAGTACTTGATCCTCAACTGCTGTCCACTTAAATCTCCTGTTGTTAAATGATTGACAGTTAACATGTTATAAGGTTGTTTAACTTCATCAATACTCACATTGTATACAACTGTCTTTTAGTCATTTCAGCTTTTTTCTTTTCTTTTGCTTTATGTTTTTTTAATCTCTGCATTATTATAAGATTAAGTTTGGTTTTTCTTCTAGCTGACATTGTAGATGATTTTTTTTTTAAGCTCCAATTGCGAGCAAGGTGCCTAAATAACACAACATTTAGGGAGTTATATTAAATAAATAATTAAAAGAAATTTGACGTTAAAAAAAATAAAGTTAAATTAACATTGATAGATTAGTTAATATACTATAATAGTTTATATCAGATACAATTTGTACTTTTATTTGAGTCCCATCATCCTGATTATTGTTGTTTATGTTATTTTTATAACTTCATTTTTTGGAAACTATCGCGGTATTGGACGGCAATATATATATTCAAGATATTATAATGTTCTTAAACTCAACAAAAAAAATAAATGAGGCCATCCAATTCCATGACTTATACATATTACCTACATATTGTGTAGTGTTTGTCATCAAATATGTAGGTATTTTAACTTTTCAATAGGAATAATATTATTTTAAATATCAATACTATAAATAATAAACTGTTCAATTATATACAATTGGTTTTCAATTTTTTGTTTAAATATATGAATTTTAACCTCAAAAATAAACAACATTTCTGTATAGAATTAATTAGACAGTTCAACACTAGGGTTAGTTAAGAAATTTAATTTTCAATAAGCCTAATAGCAACTCGTGTTAATACAGTTATTGAATAAATGTAAAATGGTAAGACTTATAAAATAATAGAATCTATATAGAAGCAAGTTGAAACCCTCTTTAGATTCATTTATTAGAATTATAAAAATTAAGTAGATATATATGACAAAAAAAATTTACGCAAATAAATGACTGTCGAATCCAGCAGCTCCTTTGCTATCGCCAGGTATTGTCCCATCATCTTGGGCTGTAGCTTCTAATGGACTTCTAGGAAAACATGCTAGATCTATAGCTATTTTACTTCTTTCAACAATCTCCCTTCGTTTAGGTTTATTCGAAGCATTTGAAATCCTATAACCTAAATTAATGGTAAAATATTAAATAATTATTAATAATAATAATTCATAAAAGTATTTGTAAATTAATCTTAAATTTAAAATTTTACCCAATGGTGTATTTGTACAAAAGTACCAAGTATCCAACCAAAATGTTTCTAATTCATAATTGCTGAAAAATTCATAAGTACGTTTTTCATAATCTAAATCAGATATTCTGTAATAGCTGGGGCTACTTTTCACAGTATTCAATAAACTGGCTCTTCTATTTAAGTATGCAAATATCTAAATTTATAACAAAAATATTATACATTTGGTCATAAAAACTTTAATTTATTTTTTAACATTATTATTTTATTTATTTACTAATTCAGTATCGGTGTATGTTTTCTGACCAAACTGTACCAACCCAATTGTGCAAAGTAAGCGTAATACATTCAAAGTATGTTGGATGTGTCTGCAATTTTAAAAGACAAATTTATTTCTTGAACATTGTATTTTATTAAAAAATATTACTTTTTTAATCCTTGAGATAACATGCTACGTACTTCAGACGAAAGTGTCATCAAGGGTAAGTATTTGAATACAGGATGTGTGGCGTATGTGACAAGTTTTTCTAGATTTACCTTAGATTTGTTAAAATTTACAATTTTTAACATCAGATCTAATGGCATGTGATGGATAATGTCACTCACAAAAAACCAACCATTAGGATATTCTAAAAGATTATAAATTATAATAAAAAAGTATTATATATTTTAACAAAAAAAATACTAAAATATGCATTAAAAATAGAATATTATATTTTAGATTTTTAAACCTAGCACAATTAATGATTAGTTTCCTAACAATATTAATTTTTTAGTAATGAGATCTAAATTCAAATTAGAATCATACCACAATTTCAAAAAGAAAACATCGGAACGTTGCCATATTAAATTATTTTATATTAATATTATGTGCATTTAATTAATCATTTCAAAGTTATAAAACAAAAAATTAAATTAAAATAGAAAATTATATAATTAAATTTAAAATAAAATCTTTTAATTTTTACTTGGATATTTTGGTAAGGGTGGCACAAACATTTTCCAACCAACAGAGGGAAAATAAACTCTTGGTAGTTCAGCATTTTCTCCATGGATTATATCATTTCGATAACTTGTGACAGTTGCCTCAGTTTCATTACAAGTATTTAATAAACTTTCTCCTGGATGATCATACACTAAATAATACAGATACTCGTGTAATGATCTCATTTTCATGAACCTTGGAAGTTTAAGCTCTGATATATTCTAAAATTAAAATACATTAACTCAATGCTTGGTTGATTTGAAAACCATAAGTTATACAACTTACAGTTTTTGGCTCTGGCGATTTGTATACTATTAAGTTCCATTTTTTATCGGCTCTAGATGCTTTCATTGTGTTGTTAAATCTGTTCAAGAAACTGTTCATATATGAAATTACTTCTGGGTTTGCTAAATAATTAAAAATAAAACTAATTAGAATAAGTATTATATTTTGTAGAAAGTACAATATTTAAATATTAATATATAGTCCACTATACATAAAATAATTATTATAATTATTTAAAGAAATTAAAATATTTTGATTGAATTTGCAAGATTTTTGCTGGTATAATATTATATAAGATAAATTATGGTTACTCTTGGTAATTTTTGTTTCAGATCACTTGGACGATTATCTAGAAGAGATACCGCAATGATCGATATATTAAATTAAGTAGATAACTTTTAGTTTTGGTAAATTTAATATTAGAAAGAAATTGACCAATTATATAATTTAAAGGTAACATTAATAAACATTACTTGTGTTCTAATGGAGAATTTTTCAATATTTTATTTGAAACCAAGCTGTAAGTGTGAAAAATATAACAATTTAAAATTCTTAAAATTGGCTTCAAAATATTAAAACTAAACATGAACTACTGAATGTAAATTTGTTATGTAAGACATAGACACCAAATGACGAGTATGGACCTCTAATGGATTTCTATGTGGTCATTATTTGTAGTATTGATCGTAGTTAAACACAGAATTATTTATTACGTGGTTGTAACTTGTAATTTATTGGGTAGGCTTATTGCACAAAAAATTATAAACATAGACCTATAAAGATATCTTTAACTTTTTTTTATATTGTTAATATTTTTTATATTTTAATAGTATTCTTTATCTGAACAAATAAATAATAAATAAATAGTTATACTCACTAAAATCAACATTAGGAGTTGCCACAAATGATTGATTCACAGTTTTTGTATCATAAGTAACTCGATATTGAACCGTTTTAAGTTTTCCCAACTTTTCAAAATGACCAATAATTTTAATTAATGTTTTAATATCTAGGGTTCCGATAAACTTTGGTTTTTCTTTTTCAGTTTCTATAATATTCTAAAAAAAGTAATTTAATTTATAATTATCATTATAAACTAACAAGATTTTATTTATAATTACTAACTTTTTTTAGGTTAAGCAAACTTGTTATACTTTCCGTAGACAATATATTGAATATGATTCGTTCTCGAAAAAAAAACCTATCAGTCAAACCCACGGTTTGACTTAAAATAACAAATAATTAATATAGTACATTCTCTAATTTAGATTATTAAATGTAACAATTTATATTTATGATTATTTGCTTACTTGGACCTCTCATACACTGTTTTGCAGTACCCGTGTTCCATAATTCGTGTAATTGCTTGTTCTATGTCACTTTGCTTAGTATTTACATCCTATTTAAAAAGTTATAACCAAGTTCATTAATATATTTAAAAATAATAGTAGATAATGCTAATCTTAATTATTCATTTAAATTAAAAAAATTATTTATTCTTGATATTATCAGGAATTATGAATAAATAATTTGTTTTTAAACATTATTATTCATTATAATATAGAAAAACATTGTTTTTAAAAATAAACATAAATATAACTTAATTTGCACACAGTTATATTAATATTTTGTTATTAATTTTATATATAGGGTGATTTTTTTATCAAACAACATTCATTATTTCAAAAAGTATTGACTTTTTTCAACATTTTAGATTAACACTGTTCTAGAATTGAATACATTTTTTTTTATAATTTTTACCCTTATATTTATTAGGCAAACCACTATCAACTTTTGATTTTCAAATGGGAACCTGTACTTTCAATTTTATAAATTAAAAAGGCTATTTTGTTTTATGTTAAAATTTTCATTTTTTGTTTATCCATTGATGAGATATTGATTCTCAAAATTGGGTGGTTTTAGGTATTATTTTACTCTTCCAATAAAAATTATTTTAAATAAATATAAATTAAGTTGTGCATTTTTAAAATTATTTAATAACTTGCACTTTTTTTAATAGATTATTAAAAATATGTAAATAAAGTTATGAGTAAAATTCATACTTGATCCAAAATGTTAATTAAAGTATTGTTTGAAGTAACATCATTGTCTGTCTCTAGATTATTACAACTATATAAATTCTGACTAGACTCATCACGTTGCTCAATTTTGATTGAAGTTTCTTCGAGTGCTGTTTTAATAGATATTTTCTTTGTGTTATCTACAGAAGTATTGATCGTAAAATCATTTATCGCATTGATTTCTGATTTTGGTTCTTGATTTTTCGTTATACTTAAATTTTCGAATTCAATATTATCATTTCCATATACTGATTTATAACAATTAGCAATGTAACTAAAAAAAATAATGTATATTATATTGGTTTTAAATCTATTTTATTATTGATTTTACGAAATTCATTCAATAATTACCTAAAAACTTTTGTTCTACCTCGATCACAATAACTCTTAGTTAAATAGTTCAAATTTGTAAGCTTTTTCAAAACCCCTTCTAAATTACCATCAGTAGTAAATCTGAAAGCACGAGATATGTCAGAAAGTGTTACGCCTAAATCACCATGTTTTTCAATCCATCTAAGAATCTGACGTTCGAATGTACAATCTTGTTTAAACTCACGACCTTTCAATGAGAATTATATTATTATTTATTGTATGTGAATGGTTATATTCATTCTTTTTATGGGTACCTTCGACAGCAGTTTTGTTTTCTTGTTCTTTGTCAGGACTTTCTGTATTTTCACTATTTTTTAATTTTATACACCTTACAATCTTTTCATTTTTAGGTTCTTTCTTACATGAATATTCACTTTCAGTAGCATTTGGATATAACTCACGATACTTGAGCATCTGAAATAATAGTTTTTAAATATTTAATTACAATTGTTGACATACATTTAGGTGGTTATATTTATCTTACTAAGTTGGTATCACATATTTTTTTAATCTGAGGTTGCTTAAATGTTTTTGATAAACTAATATTGCATTCAGCTTTTACTTGATCATATGAAGCTAATGAATTAGGTTGTGATTTCAAATAATCTACAATTCTTGATACCATTACATCGATCATAGATTGTCGTTTAACAAAAAATCGATTCAAACTTGAAATGACAATACGATTAGCTATTTGTATACGGCTTCCAGAAAAAGCAAGTACCTTACATAAAATATTAATTGATGTATAAAAACCAAAAACAATAATATTTAAAATAAATGTGACAGATCATAAATTACCTGATTTTTTATCAAACCATCATCAGTTAATCGGTTTCTTATGTAAGATAATGCTTTAGAATCTGGAAATATAGCTCTTAATGAATGAGTACCAAAGGATGCTTCTCCTAAATAACGTGAACGGCCAATTCTCTCTAATATTAAATAATAACGACATGATATGTTTAAGGTACACTGTTTATCTTCTGGAATTAAAGCTTTTGTGCGTACTTCCTGGTTGGCGACTATAACTAAACATCTGCCCCATCTGAAAAATAATATAGCTATTGATTATTTCTCCTTGTTAAATATTATTTAATAGCGTGCACACCGTTTTTCCGCTTCTTCAACTGATATTTTCCTTGGGTATGATGCCAGATTGAACCTTGTAAAATATTCTTTACATGACCCCATAATTGTACCATCTTCTACAGGACAATTTGGGTAAATGTCTTGTGGTATATTATCCTGAAGATCAATTTAAATAAGAATTTAAGGTTCAAATATAAAAACTACTAAAATACATACCGGCTCATAAATTGAACCAAATTCACTATGAATATATTCAAATCGATTAAATATTATCAAAGGATCCCTAGGTTTATCAAGTCTATAAAATTCTATGTTTTTCAAACAAATTACAAACGACCAAATAATCTTTTTGATTGAATCGTCAACCGGTTTTAATGGCCAATTACAATTGTTAGATAATCTTTTGCACAAAGCTATGAAAAAGAATAGACATTAGAATAGTGAAAAAAAAACAAAATCTTGTTTAGTCAATGGTTTTACCTTCAATAGTAATTCCATCTAAACCTTCAAGTGCTATTTCATCCAAAATAATAGAACTAAAATCTTTTTGAAATCGGTGCATATTTAATGGTGTTTTGTTTTTTGATAGATTATCGAAGCATGGTTAAGAAAACTACATATTATCACCAACAATGACAACACATACACCACATTTTCAGACCAAATTAATTTTTAATAAAATCATTCACTTAAATTCAAACGTTTTGCTGTAAATATTAAATAATAATTATATTATAATTATCGACTAAAAAATAAAATTATATACTGATACAAGTACAAGTTGGTATAGCATTGGTCGGTATTCTACTTGTAACGCGTTGACGGTTTACATCGTTAAATCGTTTACTGAGTTAATTATAAAGGATAAATACTGGAATTGGAGTACATAATATGTCCTATAAGGAATACAAATTAATTCGGAACTGAAATTATCAATTATGAGATAGAAGATGGCTAAATAGAAAATATGCTATGCGGCTTCATGGTGATCACGAATTAAAATATACTAGATACCCAACGATACATGATAAGGCGCTCCTAAACTGACTTTCAATGTGCAAAGGTGCACTAGCGCTCCAAGGGAATTAAATGTATACTAATGGACTGACTATTTAAAATTTTAAATATTATATTATTATGCATAAAGCATAAATAACAAATATTATGATGATTTTTTCAAATGGTTAATTAAAACATTCAATTATTTCCTTATTATTGTAATCTGCAATATAATAATTAATAAGCACCATTCTAATTATTCAATATTCTACTATTAAACTCCCTAATTTATAAAATCCAACAAATTTTTTATTCGCATAATCAAGAAGTTGAACATCATAAAACCAATTTGATGGAACATTTATCATTTTGATCATCTTTACTATATATTGAAATACAGCTGAAGGCTTCAATAGTGATATCTATGGACACGTGTAATATACATAATGTTTATAAGAACTAAAATAGAAAAATACAAATCATATTGTACGTTACAAAAATACAAAATATCTTAACTATTTAACTTTTTGATCATTAACACTTACACTGTTACTGTTTCCTGCTTTGGAACATTCATCATCAATATCAATGTTAAATCTATCTACTGTGATATTCTTGGAATAGCAGTGATCATCTTCAACATTAACTTGATTAGTAATCTACAACATTCATCATTAACTATTATTACCTGCACATCATGCATTTTAAATAAAAAAATTAATATTTATAAAAACCTTTTGTTTTTTGTTTAATGGTTTATAATTTAAGTCAGAAATTGTACTTGTAGGCTTCATTATATCTAGACTTATATCTAGTTCAATACTGTTTTCGACTATTGGCTGAAATTGTAACACTTTTTGGGGGACAGCTCCATTTTTAAGTCTTGGTTGTTTTAGACATATCTTAAAAGTATTTTATAGTTTATTTTTTTTTTTATAAAATATCAAATAATATGACACAATAATTTGAAAACCAATTAAAAATATACCGTATATTTGTTAGATCCCTGGCCCGATATCCATTCTCTTGTTATATCCTGAGGCTTAAAATGATTTTCACAAATCCGGGATTTAGATTTTAATGTAAAACCTAAAGCTTCATTCCAAACTTTCCATAAATCTAAATCTTTAGGTACACCAAAAGTACTTTTTTTTCTTTTAGAATCACAAAATGGAACACAACAACTCATTTTTGTTTTAAGGAAAAAAATATTTTGGATTAATGAAAAATGGCCAAAATGGGAAATTTATCACAGTTATAGACACGAATTAAGATATACGTCTATTTAAATTCCTGGTTATAAACAATGTCTAGTGAAAGTAATTAACATGACGAATTGGCGAATCTATTTTGTTATGGTAATCTATTTAATTCCAAATATTTACAAATTTGGCGGTAAATTATTTTGTAAAAGTTGCCACTAATATGATAACAAGCGCTAGGTGTAGTTTGCAACAGCTGTTCTGACAAGTCAGTTTGGGTCCAAGAAAAATAGTTGTTCATATAGGTCGTTGCACCACAGCACGGCTATAGATATGAATGGTTGCGCGACGGCATATAGCGTGTTGCAGAAGAAAACGGCGTTATATGTTCTTATCAAAAACCTCTAGATTACTAGCGCTTTTAGCGGAATTTGTGGTGTACCATTAAGTTGTCATATTATTTTTCAAATCCCGGGTTTTGTTCAAATAAAATTGATGTATAGTAATAATCACATAACTGGTAATTGGTATTGTTTACCGCAAATAAATGAGTATTTATCACGGCCACGGCTATAGATATCTGCTATAGTGGTATTTATGATTTAGTGGACTATTTATATAATCATTAATAGTCATTACTTACTATTTAATAGTAATAGAGTAGTACATATTTTAATTGTGTATTTCTTATTTTAATAAAACATAAATTTTTTTTTCAAACATAAATATGCCAAACTATTGTTGTGTACGAGAAATTCATACCATATCCAAAACAATTTTTAAAGTACCTCAAAATGAGGATATGAAGAAAAAGTGGGAAGAAGCGTTGGGGTTTACGATTAAAAAAAGTTACCATATTTGTGCTACCCATTTTGAAGACTCTGATATCATCAGTAAATGGGAGTCTGGTCAAGAGTCTAATAAGTATACGGTAAACTAATTTTCAACATTAACGTTTTCAATTTTCATCAGTCGTTAAAATTATAATATTTTTGTAATATTAATAATATTTAGATATGTTTGAAAAGACTTCATTTAAAAAAAGGAGCCATTCCTATTCCCTGTAAAAAAAAGATTTATGCACAATCTTTGGAAAGTATAAAAGTTTGTTAAGTTTTAAATATAGTAATATAATTACAAAGATAATACTGCATTAATATAAAATACTATTACTTAATTTATCATAGATCTGTGAATTAAATAAGGCATGCACATCTAGCTTGGATAGCACATTAGATCTTTCTCATACAACGGATACATTAGACTCATTTAATTTAAGTTCTCAAAGTATTGAACTAGTAAAACATGATCACTTGTACTGTACTCAGGCATCATCACCTAAGAAGAGAAAGGTAAATTATCAAACTACATCTTGTAATAAACAAAGCATACCTACTTTTTATATATTTTTTAAACTCTTTTTAAAACAATTTTTCTTGTTGGGCAGTAAATTATTTTTTTTTACAAAAATTAAATTGTAGGTACAAATTAGAAAGTTTTATTATTTTTATAGATTGATGTAACAATGGTAAAAACTAGTGTTCCACAGTTAATTTCAAATAATTCAGGATTGACACAAATTAATTTACAATTCTACGAAAAATGACCTATGCATATTGTATCTTATAGTATAATGATATTCATATGAAACTTTGCGAGAGCTATGAGTTAATATGATTTAGTGCCTCGGTGGAACTATATACTATATAGCCATATAGGTAATTGAGAATCGTTAAAAGAATTGAGAATTGAGATTAGTAATTCAACTCATTTACTCATTCAAGTGAAGTGAAGGTGAACCGAGTTGATTGATTAGGTAGACTACAAGTTCCGCTGAAAGCGCTAGCAGTCACGAGGTTTTTGATAAGAACATTGCACGGTCAAAAAATTTTCATCGTCGTGCAACCATAGTATCTATAGCCGTGCACCACAGAATAATATTCTGTGCTAGTATCGCAGATTATATGAAAACAGAATTTTATTTATTTAAAGCAAAAATCAAGGCTGGCCGTTAAAAGTTTTGTTTAAAAGTTAAAGTTAGTAGTTTAAAATGTTAAATTCATGTATTGATGTTCATGAGAAAAACATTGATTGAAAAAGAAACTATACTAAGAAACATCGATGTAAAAACCACGGTTTAAGATATACTATATCTTAAACCGTGGTAAAAACTCAAACAAATTTTTATCGCTACGCTCGATTTCCGCTATAGTAATTTTAGAATTGATAAGACAAATATATAAATATATCATATTATATAAAAATTAATAAAATAACAGGCATAGCACTACTATAGCAGACATCTTCAACACCATGATACAGTTATACAGGATGATCCAAGTTATATTTAAATATGACAACCACGGACTAAGATAGTACTATCTTAGTCCGTGAGGACCTTTTTTTTTTTTCCATGTTGCATCGCTGCATGACGCATGTGGGCCGAACTGTTTTCACATTGCTTAGCCCCGTTTTCACATTGCTTAGCCCCAAATTTTCACATTGCTTAGCCCCATTTTCACATTGCTTAGCCCCGTTTTCACATTGCTTAGCCCCTAACTCACATTGCTTAGCCCCGAACATTGCTTAGCCCCAACACATTGCTTAGCCCCAAAGTCCGTGATGACCTAATATGTTATAATTTTAACGATAATCGATGATAATTTATTGATTATAGGACATGCATTATCAAGGGCAACCAACAGGCACAGTAGAATTCTTTTAACCACAAATGATGTATTGATTTTATTTGCAGGAATTTGTATTTTTATTATATTCAATTTTATTTTTAAATTTTTAACCCCTACATTTTAACCTAAAAAATATTTTTAGCACAGGATCATAAGTGTTTTAATTTTTTGCGTGCCATAAATCTGTCCCCTGAGCAATAAATTAAAGTTATTTCAAAATAATTAAATTTCTCAATTATTCATAGACACTATTTTTCTAATGTATTTCCTAAAGCTATCCTAAGCTGATAATATATTTAGAATATATAAAATATTTGAACAATCTGTACATATCATACTTTGTTCAGCAAGTAAAAATAAATTATTAAAAAAGATCAAACAAATAGAATTGTTGGCTCAACAGATGAAGGAAGCTAGCTGGTTATAAGGTTCAACTTATTCAATGGTGTCTAAACATGTTATTTTAAACATATGGCAAAGCGTTAAGAAATAAGAATAGTACTGTCCACTTGAGATTAAAAATCTTGTATTTTATATTAGGAAAAAGTCCAATGCCAACTTGAAAAAGTATCAATTACAACAAAATTGATGAGATCAAACATTTTATTTTTTAGTATTCCTTTTTAAATTACAAAACAACACGTTTACACAGAAAAATTATTTATTAAGTATAGAATAAATAAACATCATTTATTGACATACAATATTGTCTTTTTTGAAACTACTAATAAGAATTTACAAATATTTTTTCTGATCAAATAAACATCATCTTCATCAGTATCAATAAAAACAATGGGGGCTGAATATAGTTCTGGAGTAAACACACTTTCTGAATTTACTGTAGAATCTACCACCTTGTCTATATCTTAATCCTATAACAAATAACGAGGACATTATTTAAAATAATTATAACTATGTTTCATAAACATTTATTTTTGACTCTTGGTGATTTTAGTGACTGATCATCATTAATGTCTTTATCCTAAAAATTATTTTACTAAATTTAATTTAAGGCCAGAGTTGAAATACTAAAATGTATTAGACATTAACTTTTCAATTCATGAAGACTAATGGATCAATTAAAATAATCTCCCTGGTATGCTTGAAGACAGAAATTTAAAAAGCTTTAATTGTCCAAACCCTCCTCAAAAACTTCTATACTAAAATATTTTTAGTTTTTACTTGTATATTATAATTAATCACACTCCCCCTGAATTTTTTTGAGTTTGAGCCAGTTAGCAATGCAAATTAAGTCCAGTACATTTCTGTTCCACAAAAAAACACAAATTAAACTAAAATATGCATATGAAATATTTTGCTAAAAGAACAAATCTATAAACTGAAAAAATATTATGAATCATACCTAAACTGGTTTAAAAGCTACTTACATATTAGGAAACAGATAGTGAAAATTAATGAAAGAAATGGAGGTACTGTTAAATATGCGAATAAATCTTTTGGTCAGTATTTTGTGGATCATCTGGGTCCAACTTTTTTCAATTCTATGCCTTTTAAATTAAAAAGAAGATTCTTGGAGTTTAAATTGCTAATATTAAATGCTTGGTGTATAAATATTTATTTTTGGAATTATAATATAATAAACTGTAGTACCTAATATTAACCAACATTAATTGTTACAATTTTGTTACTTGTTGTACATACATGATATATTATATCATTTATTTTAATTATTTATCGTTAACATTATTCTGTATAAAATAATACTTTTTTTCTTTTAAGAACATTTTTTGTAATCTTAAATTTAAGTTTTTAGATTTGTTTGATTTGTAGTATTGAATTTTAACATTTATTTATATTTACATTATGTTCTTATTTATTATATTAAGTAATCATAGCTCCCTATCTCCAACATAAGTTGCATAAGCTTACAGGAGATAAGTTAATCAATTCTGTAACTAATACTGTTAATTTTGATCTGTAATATATATTTGGTTTTTGATTAAAAAAAAAAAATAATAATAATAATACCAAACCATTTAACAAGTGACTAAAACTGATTTTCTATTCTTCTACTAATTTTGATTTTGTTATCCATAAGTTCAAAGGATATTTAAATAAAGAAGGCAAAGGTATAATTTGAAAACAATCAATGTACCAAATCAATTAATAAGTGGCTTTCATCTGATTGGATTCCTTTACTTATTTTGATTTTGTTTCCTTTTTTAAACCAATTATGTAGATCTTGTAGTTCATATTCATTATTTTCAATACAACTCATTGTCAAATCAACATCAGCACATGTTTCCATCCACTTTATACAAATATATTATATAATTTTATTAATAACTAATAATCATGTCATATATATTATATATTTGCTAGAATTATACTACGTAGGTAACTTACATATCCATCTCTTGTCACAGGTTCATTAGAATAAAATAAGTTGTTCAAAAATTCATTATTTTTTTGAACAATTACTTCATTTTCATTCATTCGAGTTATCATCCACTTATTTATTGATACAATCTCGTTAGATTTTATTTTGCAGTCGGTTAATTGACTATCCAAAATAGACGCACGAGTTAATAATGAATTGATTAATTCCTAAGGAGAATTAAAACAATTATACATCAACATTTATTCAGATTAATTGGAATAAAAGTATTAAATATTTCTAAATAAGCGATTAAATTCAAAAAAATTGATACAAATATAATATGTGTAAACACATTTACCTATTTAATTTGCCATACAGCATATAAAATATATTTAAAAAAATTATGTTCTTATTGTTATCGGAGCATTTGATAAATATTTATAATTTATATTATAATTCTTTGTTTTAAAGTATGTCTTAATAATCACCTCAGATACGCAACTACTAGATTGGTTTGCTTCTAATTCTGAGTTATTAGGATAACAATAGCATTCATTTTGATGCATAAAACGTACTGGATGACTAATTCCATAAATCTAAAATAACATAATATACATACACATATTTTAGAAATTGACTTAGGTATTTGATAGAATTAACATACCTCATTAAATTCATTGCCATATAGAAATTCATAAGCTTCATTACATTTAACATTCTTCAACTGAAATGCACAGAATGTAATTTGATGAAAACCATATTTTTTCTGTGTGTGCATTTTTAAATCAGTTTCTACCGCCACAAACTCTTCTAAATTTCTATTGTTGCTACATTTATACAATGCAATCCAATCAGAATGTTTTTGTTTCAAAGACTATAATATAAAAAATGATTTATTATATCTTAAATTATAAAATTCATATTTATTTTTTATAGTTAAACATTAATTTGTACTCTGTTGATGAATTTGAAAGAAATAACCATAGTGTTCTCCTTAAAATATGTTTTATTGGCGACTATTTCAACAGCTTTGATATTTTCCATTTTTTTTCTTATGTAATAAACTGAAATTATAAATAACAACTTTATAAACTTATTTCATAGTATTAACAAAATATAAGGCATTGTAAAATACTAAAAACTGCTTAAAAACATCATTTATAACTAAAATTAAAAATTCTCTTAAAAATTAATGATTTACTTTAAATGTAAAGTTACTAATAAAATTAAGTTATAGCCTATAGGTAAGTTAAAGATACAAAGATATGGATGGATGGAAAGCTGTTAAATTTTAATACTTACTGGGAGTACATTAATTATATTTAAAACCTATGTGTCTTTAACAGTTTAACAGTTATTATAAGTTATATTGGTGATAGATTAAACCACTTTTGGTACGTGGTTTACAATTTACATTTTAAAATTCAAATGAAAACAAAAGAAACAATTCAATTTGATGAATATAAACCAATGATATTGACTTATGAACCTTATATTTACCTGTCTAAGATAACTTTTTTCTTTTTTGTTATGTATTAGTTATATGACAATGCAGAGTAAAAGATGAACTGTTAGCATTTAATTATATAATTCTACATTCATTAGGAGATAGGTACCAATTGATAACTATTTTATATACTAAATGTACATTTTCTTCTGCAGTGTCAGACAGTGGAACAGTGGAACAGCGCAAAACCTAAACAACGACCATGTCTAGACTGTTAGACTTTCTTTAGCGTCTAGATGCTGCAAGGACAGAGTACTGATGCATTAAGGATAGAAAATTTAAAATTAGCATTTTTAAAATAATATACCTAATTCTAGAAATTATATTAATTGAAATAGGTAATTATAAAATATTTAACCAACCTTTAGTTGCACTATGTTGGTCAAAACAACCATAATTAATTAATATTTTCTATTATTTAAACTTATTATATTTTCACACCTGAGCATTTAAGACTTCATGATATAACTGATATAAGTACTTTTTAATTAGATAATTTAATTAGGTAATTGAATATGATTAAGAATTTATTTCTGAAAGTACTCAAAGGAAAAAATAAATCTATACATTTGTAAAGATTGACTATTTGAATTATTATTTGATTATTTTTTTTTTATAAATACCTAATGATTTATACCTAATAATAAAATTATTTAACATAGGTATTTAAAATTTATATTGCGCCATAGCAGATGAGAAGATCAAGATTCCACTAATAGTCTAATATATTATGTCAACCGCCAACACAACTAACAATGGGTTAAATTTATGTTCAAATTGCATTTTGTATAATTGTATAGGTAGTGTAATAGTAAATATTGCATTCTGCTATTTTTGTTTATAGATCTCAGTGTTCCTACTTATTTAGTACCTACTAAGATCTTGGAACTACCTAGGTAGTTAAAAGTTTTGCAATCATCTGAACGATTAATTTAAGTATTAATGAATAATAATAAAAGTATACTTACAACACACATGGACAAGTACCATCGATATCGAGTTAAGAATAAATTTTACTTACCCTAAATTGGTGGATTCTTGAAGAAAAATATATTCCAAAGATAAAATCGTAGAAGTGTAGAACTAAGGAACGAAATTCTGCATTCATACAATCATACGACGATTTAAGATATTATAATATATTATTTTTAATCGCGATTCATACCATAGATTTATACACTATTTGTACCATTCGATATTTGACATTTTTTTATTATTTTTTTCCCTCTATACAACAGCTACAGAAGAGGCTCTGCGTGAACACTGACTGAACAATACGGCGTCCTATCCTTTTCTTTATCATCTATATTGTGCTCACCTTCAATGCTGCCATCGGTTATTGATGTCCAAGTTCTACTAAAACAGCATGATAAAAACATGGTATGGATATTGTGTGATCGGAACTTTTTGACGGACAGATCTTTATTCGGTAGACACGTGATGTATAACCGCCGATTATCGTCTTAAGCATCACTATAATAAATTGTTGATTTTGACCTATCTATCGTCTATCGATTTGTGCATTATGCATCGTTTGTGTATCGACCGTTTACCTACCTTATGTCAAACGGTTGTATATAATTTGCACATCAATATTATTTAACATTAGAACTGAAAAAATGTTTATTTATTTATTTTTAATTCAATTTTACTTAAACTATGTATTATGTATTTATGTACCTATACTTGTATTATAACTATGACTAAAATGCGCCTGCTTAATTGAAATGAACCCAATTTATTTTTAATTTAAAAAAAATGAACGGTCTCGTCCAAAGAAGTAAAAAAATTGAAAACTGATGATGATGTCATATTATAATATCTATCATCTATGGCAAACGCCAATCCTGGTCATTCGTCGACGACGATTCGCAGTTCTAATAATTTTAATGAACAAAAAAAAAATTAATAGGCCAACAATGAACAGACAAGTTGTTAAACAGTAATTTTGTACCCATACAACATTTATTCGTATATTTTATTCTGCTCAAGTTAATTTTATAAAATATCTCGGTACTATCAGTTCAGAGCGGGATGAAGAAGGATGAAGAAATAGGAGTCTATTGATATGGAATCTGTACTCTAGATATGGCACACCTATATTCAACCCGAAGAGTCAACATATTCGTAAGTTTGATTACCTATTCTTTAGGGGCTTACATTTACATTTTAGTCTTACAATTAATATTTATTGCCACGGACAATCTGCTACTCGGGTGACGTAGATGCATATTTTACGTGCGGAGCGCGAAATTTATAAAATACGTAAGCCAGTCGTAGAATATAATAATAATAATAATAATAATATAATAATTAATATTTACAATTAATTATAAATTGTGTTGAACATGCAACACACGGGCGTTCGAATATGTCTCGCAAAATAAAACTTGAAAATTGCATTGTGTAGGACGTAGATAGGTATTGAAAAAAATAATGAACAGATACATTATGAGGAATTTTGGATTAGATATTTACAAGGTTTTTTGAAGAAAACATATTTTTATTAATATTGATCGATTTGATCGGAAATAAACTGAGGAAATTAAAAATATTCTTGAATAGCTTAAAATCAAAATAAGCGGGTACGTGGGTGACGCTCTGCTGTACAGAAGGTTACCAGAGGTGTTCCCATAGGGTATACTACATATACGCCGTATATTCTCAAGATATTTTGTCAGAACTTTGGGTATACTGCGTAGTGCGTATACTCTCAAATTATATACAAAAAAAAAAACTGGCATTGAAAATGTGTCAGATTTGATGTTCATCTCTATCAATGGCCCTTCAGTTGCAGATTTTAACCCTAGACCTTATATTAAAATTTGGTTAAGAGATCACCGTTCTGCCGTTTCCACTCCTAGAGGTAAAGAAAGAAAAGAAATAGACGACGAAAATAAGATGCAGAAATTATTTTTTAACAATTTATTTAATTCAATTTTTTAGTATTTGTATATTTTCATATTTTATTGACTTATAAAGGTAATTTTTTTTTCATATTTTTAACACATCCTTTATAATTATAGACCACAGTAAAAATATTTGTATATTATTAAATATTCATGTTTATTACTTTTATTTTAAAAAGATTTATGAGTATTTTTAAATACTTAAAAAAAGGTTCTATTTGTATCATTCTACCCTCCCTTGTTTAAATCATGGATCTTCACCTTGACTAGAGTCTTAGTATACTCTCAAAAAAAATATTGGGAACACCTCTGAAGGTTACAAGTAAGACACTCTAATATGGTGTTAAATTTGAACTCAATGATGTTGTAGGTACTAGGTACCTATAGCTGGTAGGTATGTCATTGTAGGTAATATCATTGTATACGAAAAACAATTCAGAGCGGAGACGGCTTGTTAGACTAGGATATTTTATATTGTTATTTTTAAGACGTTATATTTATAGTTGAATTAATATTCTTTGCATGATATTGGACATTATCATATTTGTATATAAAAATATACTTTAGACGTTTTAAGAACCCATAATTAATAGTTTTAAATTAAGTACCTACATTTTTTCGATAAAAATGGAAAAATTTATAAAAAATCGTGTATTCAATTTTCAAATATTATAAAAAAAAATGTAATAATCGAAAATGTTGTATGCCTATAAATAGCACAACATGTGTCAAAATACGTTCTGGTGTATATAAAATGCTAATATAACATTCAGTGAAAATTTCATATCTATCAACCATCTTTAAGAGTTACCTACACCGAAAACCAAAATCGATTTTTCCGAAAACCAATTTTGCGTAAAAATTACAGTTTTTTCTTAATTTTTTTTTTGTTTATCACGACGTTTGTAATCTACTGAGAATTTCAAATTTAGACTTTCCGAATGCATCAACTTAATTTACTTTCCCATCGGAAAAGATATTGAAGTTAAAAATCAAAGCTACAAGCACAAAAAAAAATAAGAAAAATTAAATGCACATATCATTCTAAAATAACATTATTCTAATCACCCATCATTATAATATATAAAATATACCCATTTCAATTAAAATTAACATATTAAGAGGCCGTCCTAGTAAAAGTAAAACGAATGCAACGCTCAAGAGATGGCGTTGTGCGCCGTATTGCCGCCGTCGCGGTAGGCCGTAACCACGCCCATCGTGTACGCGACGGGGCCCGCTTGTTGTAATCGCGGGAGAGGTACATTATTATTTCACGGACGGTCGTACAGGACGTTTCGCATCATTACAGACCGTTGCGTAAATTGTCGCCTATGAATTCTACATGGTGCGCTGCCTCCTAGCTCACAAGTCGCAAACCTACTTTTTAATTAAAGCTCCTGTTTGCTTAAAAATATTAACCAATGAATTAAGTATAACAATTATTATATTCCATAACTCGATTTATATTTCTAACCCAATTATCTACTTTTTAAAATACAAGTAAAATAATAATTTCATTAAAATTAAATAGATTTTTTAGTAATAGTGTAACGTATTTTACGTTGTTACTTATAAGTGACATGAAGCAATTTTTTTACGATAATATAATCTCCTAAATAAATATTAGCTACATTTTAAATAGTTTTGATTACTTAATATTGATGTACTTACTTATTTCAATTTTAAACATATAATACATAAAATATGAAGTTGATGTTGTACATAATGTTTATTAAATAAATATAAATAAAATAATATATTAATTATATAATTGCAATTTGCAGTACCTATGTAAAAAAAGCAATCTGTATAAACTAAACATGTTCATTGTTCATAATATCATATAATGTATATAAATTAAAATTAAATTATGTACAGACCACATTTGTAAATTTGTTATATATAATAGTTAATTGAAACAAAACATTTATATTAATGACAATTTATTATAATTGATAACTTAAATTAATGGTATAGGTAGCGTAGATAGTGTAACTGATGTATATAATATTCTAATATACCTATGCTTTTATTTGATGAAATATCATAATATGTACATTATATTATCTATATGTAAAAAAGGCATAGTAAGTTATGAATGTAATAATAAAATAAAATATAATAAATAATATTATGCCCTTAGAATTTTACATATTTATTTTCTGATATAATAAAAAAACAATTATAATCCCATCTAAAATTAATTTGTAGGTATATATACAAGTTAAATAAATATATAAATAAATAAATATGATACAAATATTTGTATTACTTAGTTTTAAAATAATAAATAAAAATGGGTGCAAATATTTAATATTTTTAATTTTTTAATTTTGATGGATTTAAACCATTTCTAGCGGAAGATTTGGATAAATATTGGCTTTATTATTATGACGCTGAACATTTTTTCTTTCTAAAGAGTCTTCATCAAACTCTTGATTTTTAGTGTAATTATTGTGTTTATGAGACCGTAGTATTAGATTATGAGTAATGCTAGAAAAAAATCACGCTAGAAGCTTTGTACTCCACCCAAAGGTTTGATATAAAAAAGTAATATTAATACCTGTGTCAACAAGTGTTAATATTAATTTTGCAACAAAGAATATACCCATTAGCCCAGACACAAAAGTTCCAACTGTCGTAAACCAACCCCATAATTTAAATAGCTTATCTTCTACCATTTTTCCAAGCGTGTTTTCGTCTATCAAATATTTAAATTGCAGACCTTGGTTAGTGGTATCATATCCCATAGATTGTCTGATTAAATTATTTGTTGCAGCTTTCACTTCTTGCGGGAACAATATATGCTGTTGAAAAGCTTTCATTGTGTCCTTTGTATATATACCGGCATTCATAAGAAAATCCGGACTTTTGTACGACCATGTCCAGGACGTGGCTGGTTTAAGCTTTTGTGGTTTCTTAATTTCTTGGATGTTTGGTAGAATGGCAAACCAATCACCGCCCAATTCGAATGCAGGTGGTAGAAGTACATTGCAGTCCACCTGTGTTCCAAATTGTTGTAAAATATGTGTTTTGGGCGCCATAAATAATGTTTTGTTATTGTATAACACTGGCAGTTCATTAAAACAATTTTTTTTTTTGTGATATTTCAACATTAACTTTTTTGCATTTTATTAAATAAATTATTTCACTGACTTTTATTGCCGTGAACCCTGGTCCACCGCCCATCAAATACGCAAACTCCGAAAGACTAGAAGACGCTAATGTGAGTCGTTGCTCTAGTAATTTTCTTTCTAGCTCACATTGTTTTAGTATTAAATCATTGTACAACGATGTAATCGTTGATTTAAAGAAATTTTCGACATAGACAAATTTAGTATTTATGTATGCTAATAAATCAGTGTTTTGAGCTGATATAGTTTTTCGTGTAAAATAATTGAAAAATGTAGGTTCTGTTAAAATTAATAACTGCATATGTTCAGTCTGAATAACTGGGATTCCTGTGCAGGCGAAGGTTTTTTTGACTTTTTTTAAAGCAAAGACTATTTTGTCAGTCTCCACAATATAAGTATAAGTATTTGAAATGTCATCAATAGTATTTGACGTAATTAATGACGCTGGCCCATCATATAGGACACTGAAATCGTGTTCTTCACAGTTTATGTTATTGGTTGACCAGATGGTTTCACCTTTAAAAGCATCAATGCCGTAATTGTCTGATAATTTGAGTTTTGTACCTGTTGGAAGTATAAGAACGTTATCTTTAGTGTTCGCTGTAGCCATACCTTCCGATAGCAATATTTTAAATTTTGCTTGGACAACGACGTTTTCCCATTCCCCTTTATGTGATTTAAAATTTGTGCCCTTACAATTCCCATGCTTGTCTAGTGACCCTACCATTGTATTTGAAACATATGTTGTTTCGTTTATTTTTAAGTCTGTCACTACGCCTCCTAGTGGAAAATTATAGGATTGTTTCTGATGGACCTCCGAACATCGAGCACTCCCTAGTTCGATAATGTCAGAAAAGTATCCACCATCCACCACTTGCGCATCTTCAAACGCCGAGCATCTTGTTATAAGATAATCCACAGATATTAAACATGATTTATAAATAACTGGATACGTTTCAATGTGTTGCAATAATTGTATTCGTTGTATCTGTTGCGTTTCTGTTGGTGTTCTCAGTTCTATGATGGACCGATCTAAAATATTTGCCTCTCCCCTTCTCAAAAACTGAAATTACGCCACTATATTATACAAACCTTTCTACATGCATAACTTCCACGAGACTCCATAAAAATAACAATTTTTTTTCAAATTTTACATAGGTTGGTACTTTTTATAGTCGAATATAGCACTGTAATTATTACATTATAACCTATAAACTACGTACTTCATAACGATGACTTTAGTATAAAATACAATACTAAGTCATCTAGCTATATCAATGAATGAGTATGGGACATTATATATTTATATAGTTAGACTACTTAGACTAAAATACGCGCGTACACCTTCGAATACAATATACAATAAAAAATAGCGTAATAGGTACATAATTTAATACGAGGCTCCTAATAGTAGTTGAAAAATATTAATAATACATATTCACACTTTTTTTTTTTACAAGCATTTAAAGTTCGAATTTTGGCAACATAGAAAATACATAAAAATGTGCAAATTATTTTATGTTAGAAATTCATAACAATTTTTCTTATTAAATCTAAGATTTGGAAATTTAATAGAAGATTCCTCGTAAGTTTTTTTAATTTTATAAAAAAATACCTACCGGACATTCAAATTGAATTTTTATGAGTGTTTGAAGTTCAAATTTTTACAACATAGGATAATATTGATATTATTCACACAACCATACATAATTTATTATTTATCTCATTTTGATGTAATTAAAAATTGTATATAATTTTAACAATTTACACTGTATGTATATTTTATCAATTCCTATAACACTTTCACTCTTTCTGAGCTGTTTACGGACATTTTCGATTTTTTTTAGTTTTTTCTATTGTCAATTTGTTATTAAATTTGTTGGATCAAGAAGCGTGAAAAATTAATACAAGGCGTTTGATATATTGTTACAATATAGCAATTGAAAAATATTAATAATACATGGTCGATTTTTTTTTTAAAGTTCATTCAACATTTGAATTTTGAATAAATTTGTCAAATTTTCAAATTTTAAATCATTTTGTAGTTAAAAATATAAGGCTCCCGTCTTAGCTCAGATTCGTTATTCTTCAGCAATGATATTATAATATCATCGAATTTTAATTTAACACAATTCAGTATAATCACTTGTAATAACATACTGTACAGTAGAGCGACACCCACTTGCCTACCTTTTTTTTACTTGTACAGTTATGCTAATTTTTTTATTTATTTTTATTTTTTATATGAAATATACAATCTGTACCCTGAGGCACAATAAGAATATGGGCTAAATTACAATGACATGAGTGAAGTGTTTTGCTTCTTCTTGGACGGTTTTTATTAGGTACGCTAATTTAAATTTAAAAAAAATTCGTCTTGAATATCAAATCGCTAATTTGATAGAAGAATTGTCTATAGTTGAAAAAAAACGTACGCTTTCCAGCTATTTGGTGACGATTTTATGATATAATATTATGTAGTTCCATTTTGCGTAAACTTCGCTAGTAATATGAATACGAATTATAACATCGAAAAATAAAATAATATTATTCATTGACAGAATTATTATTTTCGTATCGACGTATTTGGCTATTTATAATCCGTGCGCGGCTGCGATAAATAACCGGTTTTGACCATGGTGCTGCGGTAAGCTGCATATGCACGCGGGGTGATGGTAGAAGTACTATTTCAGAATGCTGCCGCTGTAGTCGTTCTAGCAGCACATGACGACGGCAAATTCGTAATTTTTTTGCCCAAAACATGCTTTCGTACTTCCAATAGTACTCAGGCCTCGTTGATCGTAGAAACATGGTTTTGGTATCAAAATAATCACGAGAAGTTGTACTAAATATTCTTGGAACAGATTTTCGATATCTAATTTTGTCGATTTTATATAATTTTTTAAAAAAATGAAAATTAGTACAAACTTCAGATACAAATAAAATTGGTTAGAAAAAAAATTTTAAAATTCTGTTCCAAGAATATTTAGTACAACTTCTAGTGATTATTTTGATACCAAAACCATGTTTCTACGATTAACGAGGCCTGAGAACTATTGGAAGTACGAAAGCATGTTTTTCGGTCGATTTTTTTCTACTGTGACGGCCTCTTAAAAACAAATATTATCCAATATATAACATAATATACAGTATTTGTCAGTAATTTAACTTACTTTAGGTATTGAATAGGTAGTAATAATTCTGTATTTTAAATTTTAAATTTAATAGACACGGGTGGTAATGCAACTATTGCGACTATAGGGCATAGACCTCATAGTATAAGGACTAAGAAGTATGCTCAATGATAGGACTGCGCATATTTTGTTAAGGGGTAATATAGGCAACCAACAATAAACACAAGGTGACGTCACATTCATATATTCCGAACAAACACGAATGCACAACTGCAGTATGCACAAAAACACAAGGCGATGCACATGCGCGAACTAGGACGAAAACACGGTTCGCGTTGATCATACTTCTTATTCCTTATACTATGATAGACCTGTAAACTAGTTTACAGGTCTATGATTGCGACTATTATTAGTGAAGCGAGTTGCGAAAATTCAAAATTCGACAATTGGCTACTGTGATAATACGATTTATGAACTATATTCTAGATCACGATCACGATTAAAGATAGTACTATCTTAAACCGTGGTCCCGATCATAGAGTAATATAGAGTATATTACTCTATGGTCCCGATCCAAGGTTTATAGATAATATAAATAATATATATAATTTATATTATCTATAAACCTTGCCCATCCCCCACTCGAGGCTGAATCAGTGTGACCATGTGCACCGTTGACAGTCCTACCATCGTACAGGCGCACACTAGTTTTTTTTTGAAATTATGGAGAAGAAAAAAAAAACAGAACAAACAATAAATAATAATCAAAATCAAATAGCAAAAATATTTTAATATAATTATGCAGTGATAAATGATAATTCCGTGATGATAATAATGATATTTTAATGTTTTTGTAATCCTACCAAGTACTGTAAAATACTCAATACTCCTCCAGTAATCTGAATAAAATATTATCTGCTTACGTTTTATTTTCGTTATTGCGTTGACTGACACCCTTTAAAAAGACTTCTTTACCTATCGAAATATATAATAACAATATTAACGTGTAATAATGCATGCAATAATGAATCATTATTTTAGTAAATAAGGTGAGTTGCATACATCTAATACTGGTCCGTTACCGATTTGTCATGCGTCATTATTATTGACTCTCTTTTGTTTCTAATTTTATTTTGTTACTTTTCATGGCCTTCCAGGCTAAAGTCGCGAAGTAGGGGACGTTTAATAATTAGCATTATGGTGTAAACATTCTTTACGAAACAATTCAAAATGGTGTGCGAAAATCCGGCTTTTAATTTCGATTTTTGGAACGGGATCAACCATGATTCTGTTGTGGAAGTCACTTGTTTAATGCCCAATAGTGTTTCAATACCATTAACAGTTTCAACGAGCACATCATTGCACGAGTTAAAAGAGGTGTGTTGGTCATGCACATTTAAATGTCACAACACACAGTACAATGTCTTTTTATAGGAATTATGGGAAGAGGCAGTCAAATATCCCTTGCACGGTATGTTGCACGACTCAAGTAGTTACAGTATATCTTATGTCAATGCTATGGCCCAACGCGAAATGCTTGTGGACGAGAATAAAAGACTGTGTGATGTACGACCATTTTTAGCAGTCCTCAACATTGTAGAACGTCAAGAAGATAAAGCAGATAATGTACTTAATGCCCAAATAAGTAATCTCATTGGGAAAGGTATGTGTCACTATTTTTTTCTATAATAGAAGTGCAATTTATAAATTTATAGCATTGTATTATTTATTTAGGTCTAATGGAATTTGATTCATTGAAAAGTTCAGAAGTGAATCAGTTTCGTGGAAAAATGAAAGCATTAGCTGATCAAATGCAAGCTAATCGAAGGCGACAAAGTTGGTTGGAACGACTTTTGTATCAATTTGCACCACGATTAGCCGCTTCTACTTTATCATCTAATGTCTTGCCTACTACAGTAACAAGGAGGCTGAGAGATGATAATTTTTCAGTTGTTATAAAATTTGATAACACAGAGGTATATTAAAAATAAAATGTGTATTTTAGTGTCAAATTAATCAAAATATTGATGTTATATTTTAGACTACATTTACATTTAATGTGGGTCTTACAACGACACCTGATCAATTGATGATGCAAATACTAAACAAACGTGCAATGACGTTAAAAACTAGAAATGAAAAGTGTTCAGATTTTACTCTAAAAGTTTGTGGCCGAGAAGAATACATTGTTGGTCTACATCCTTTAATAGATTTTGCGTATATACAAGATAGTCTGTCTCAAGATCTCAACCCCATTTTGATTGCTGTTTCCAAGTTTAATGTTCCAGGTAGTTAATTATTATTGTTGTTACTGTTGTTTTTAATCATAACAGATAAAATATTTTAGTTCCAGAAGAAGTTAACAAAGACCAGACTGAATATATTGAGCAAAATAAGACTCGTACTACATTAACATTACGTAAAAAGACTAAACACAAATTGTCATTTGATATTGATGAACAATTTAAGTTCAAAGTGAACTACATTAGTAAATTAAACTGTGATGTTACCAGAACTGTTGAAGTTGGAATCGAAGCGGCTTTGTTTCACGGGGGTAAAGCATTGTGCGAGTGTGTTAGGACATCTGAAAAGATTGTTGACAACGGTGACTGTACATGGGACGAAGAACTAGCATTTGACATGCGTATAGCTGACATACCGCGGATGGCTCGTTTATGTTTGGTAGTATATGAAGTCTCCAAAACATCGAAAGGATTAAGAACTAGACGCATTAAAGAATCCAAACAAGTAAATCTAAATTAAAATAAATAAATTATTGGTTCAACATTTTTATTTAAATTATAATTTGTAGGAAATGTTTGTAACACCAATGGACTGGGTCAACACAACTGTGTATGACTTTAAAAATCAGCTAAAAAGTGGGTCAATCACACTGTTTATGTGGACTTATGCTGATGATTTGCAAAATGAAGACTTGTTACATCCACTTGGTACTGTTGTGTCTAACCCAAATGTTGAACAAACAACAGCATTAACTATAACTTTTCATAGGTTTGAAATTATTTTTTAATATTTAATCTCAAAAACTAATATGACTTTAATTATTTTTAGTTATCAACCAGCTGAGCATGTAATTGTGTATCCAAGTTTGGATAAATTACGAGAATATGCTGATAAAAAAGGGAAAGATGACTTAAAAGATCAAGCGGTTGGAGATTCGCAATCACTAAAAACTTATTTAGATCAAATAAAGTAAGATAGAACCTTAAATGTTATTAATAATTAATATAATAATATTCATTGTATTATTGTTAATTAATTTATAGGACAATGGCTGAACGTGGAGAACCTTTAGATGAAATGCATGAACAGGATCGAAAGAAACTGTGGCGGCATAGGTATCATATATTGCAATCAGTACCTGGACTTTTAGCTAAACTTTTAGACTGTGTGGAATGGGGTATACGGTGGGAAGTAGCAGAAGCTACCTCATTAGTCTCCAGGTGGCCTCTTTTAGGACCACAACAAGCTTTAGAATTACTAGACTATGCTTATGCTGACCAAGTAGTTCGAAGTTTTGCCGTAAAGTGCTTACAAATACTAAGGTAAGTAAATATCCCCTAAAAATTAATAGTTAACTATCAATAACTAAAACTGTTGTTTTAGTGATGAAGATCTTTCGTTGTTTCTTTTACAACTGGTCCAAGCTCTGAAACATGAATCTTATTTATGCTGTGACCTAGTTGAATTTTTGCTTACAAGAGCATTACAAAATCAAAAAATTGGCCATTACTTATTTTGGCATCTCAGGTATATAAATGATGAACATTTTTATTGATGCCGTGACACCAGCATTATTTGTTTATTTATTAGATCAGAAATGCAAGTGGCGTCGGTGTCTGTACGTTTTGGTTTGATGTTGGAAGCATATTGCCGAGGGTCCATTGAACACATGAAAACATTAATAAGACAAATGGATTTTTTGGAAAAACTGAAAAAGACCACAGAGTTAGTAAGGCAGCGTCGTGACAAAGAAAAAGCTCGGTCTTTCTTACAAGAATATTTTCAAGAAGGACATTGCATTGAAGCGATGTCATCTGTGCATAGCCCTTTAGATCCCAGTTATAAGTGCAAAAAAGTTAGGTATGTTGAATTTGTACAGTTAATGGCCACAGTGTTATAGTATAAAATAATTTTCTTATCTTATGTCATAATATAGAACTGAAAAGTGTCGCGTGATGGATAGTAAAATGAAACCTTTATGGATAGTTTTTGAAAATGTTGATTCACATGGCGATGACATTTACGTTATATTTAAAAATGGTGACGATTTGAGGCAGGATATGCTTGCTTTACAAATGATACGTATTATGGACAAACTATGGAAAAATGAAGGTTTGGACTTGAGGTAAGTTATAGACTGTTTATGGACAGATTAATATATGCAAGGGCGTAGAGTTTGTATCGCATAGAGTTTGGGAGTATATTGTTCCGCCTATTTGGCAGAATTTCTAAATTGGGCACCCGTAGGTTTCTACCATGTCCGGTTGGGAGATGGTGGTATCTCTCTGTAGACAGTTTCCTGCACAGAAATACCACGTGGCCAGGATTTGAATTGGAAACGGTGGGCGTTACAACCGACGCCATAGTCCGCTTGGTTACTCCGTCCTCCATAGTTAATATTAATTAAATGGAACAAACATTTCAAAATATAGTTATAGATTACACTTTTTTTATTATTAGCAAATATAATTTTGAAAATAGTGAATATCCCTAATACCATCATTGTATTCTTTATACAGATGTTTTAATTAATTTTTTTTATCTATGTCACAAGTTAAGATGCTAGTTACATTACAGCAATAATATATTATGAACAATTTTAAAATTGTCCATGTCATTAGAATGAAAACAAAAATATAACAAACATATTACATATTATCACATATTATTCATAAAAAGTTTGCATAATATCATAAAACACAATTGTTGAACTAGATATTAAATAAACTAATTTCTTACAAATATGAGTTTCATT
Organism: Nasonovia ribisnigri; assembly: GCA_027563435.1. Classification (NCBI taxonomy): domain Eukaryota; kingdom Metazoa; phylum Arthropoda; class Insecta; order Hemiptera; family Aphididae; genus Nasonovia; species Nasonovia ribisnigri. The sequence goes on from JANEHU010000188.1 coordinate 53,629, forward strand.
AAGTTCTGAGCACTGAATTATAAACATATTATTGTATACTATTGTATTATATTTAATACACTGTGAACTGAACTTGATATTTGATTATATTATTGTTAATTCTTATTAACTTATAAAGCAACACTTACCTAAAATTTTTAGGGGAAAAATATACTTTACTTTGGATATTTTATTCATAAATATTTTAACGAAATACCATATTACTTAGATTTATCAATTTACTAACAATTTAATTTATTTCAGGATGAATCCATACCAATGTATATCAACAGATAACCGTGTAGGTATGATTGAAGTGGTGTTGAATGCAGAAACCATAGCTAATATTCAAAAAGAAAAAGGAATGTTTTCAGCAACATCTGCTTTTAAAAAGGGATCATTATTAGGTAAGATTGTGTAGTAAAATTAATTTACCAAAAATGTAAATAATTTTTTTCAATGAAAACATTATCAGCATGGTTAAAAGACTACAATCAAACTGAACAGTCATTGCAAAAGGCAATAGAAGAATTTACCTTTTCATGTGCTGGCTATTGTGTGGCAACCTATGTACTAGGTGTTGCTGATCGCCATTCCGACAATATTATGGTCAAAAAAACAGGCCAAGTGTGTATATTTAAACATAATAACCTATGACAAATTATTTAATTTGTTTCATTGTATTTGTTTCTAGCTGTTTCACATTGATTTTGGTCACATTCTTGGTCATTTCAAAGAGAAATTTGGTTTCCGCCGTGAACGTGTACCATTTGTGTTAACTCACGACTTTGTGCATGTTATTAATAAAGGCCAAACTAGAAAAGAGGCCCTCGAATTCCAAATGTTCCAGAATTACTGTGAAAAGGTAAATTAAGCACCTAATAATTAATTTTAAAACTACACTGTTCAAAATAAGAAACGCAAAAGACGGCGACGACCAGTTTTGTCGGCGGCAGTAAGGTATTTATTCCTCCCTCCAAGTCACCATCTTTATACCTGCCATGTATTATAGCCATGCCCCTGCCTACAAGTCGGTTGATGTTTGAATTTCTTATTTTGAACAGAGTATATTATATAACTAAACCTATATTGGTCATAAAATATGTCTTGTACATTTTTTTTTATTTCAGGCCTTTCTAATATTAAGGCGACATGGCTCATTAATACTTTCTCTTTTCGCAATGATGATTTCAACTGGTCTGCCTGAATTGGGTTCCGAAAAAGATCTCAACTATTTACGCGAGACACTTGTAATGGACCTATCAGAGAATGATGCTAAACTACATTTCCGATCTAAGTTTGAAGAAGCATTAGGCAATTCGTGGAAGACATCACTTAATTGGGCATCTCATAATTTAGCGAAAAACAACAAACAATGACAAAAGTTTCTAATTGGCTTGGAGCTGGCCATACTGCCGTAATTTCAGTTTGAGCTTATTAATACTGTGTTTTCCTATATAATAGTAGACAAATTGTATTTAAATTTTAAAACAAATGTTTAATTTGTAAATGGGAGAGAAAGACGTAATTGATATTATTATGGTTACCTCAGTACGATTTTTTTCTAAGTACATAAGTGTATAAATTATTTTTAATACATTTAAAAACATGCAATATTAATATATTATATTATTATCAATTATTATAATAGAACTATACCAATATAGGTAAACATAATTTATTTAATTTGTGTAATATATTCAACATTGAACAGGATATCATGATGGAGTTGGATTAAAATAAATTACAACTGTCCACTGGACTGTTTTTCATGATAATATTATTCATATTACCATAAATCCATAACTTACAGGTTAGGCCAGTCTGAAAATTTGTATGGATTTCAGATCTACTCACCCTATTTAATATTTATAAAACTAAATAAAAGCATACATACTAATTACTAATATAACTTAATTAAAACAAAAAAATTAAATTAACCTAAATGTAATAGTTATATAAGGCTAAAATTCATTTGAAATTTACTCTTTTATTAATATTTTATTTTCACAATAATATTTTTACGCCATCAGATAGCTTCATCAGATTTTTCTGCTATTGCTATAATAGGACATTTCCACCATTAGGATGTTTCAACTAATACCAAAATATATCCTACAGTCACTTTTATCACAAATAGTAAAATCTTATAGGCTATAATATCCGAGAGTCGTTAACCATAATATTTGTTAAAAGGAATAATTACATTTTTTAATATTCATAGTAACATAACTCTTCTTTTAATAGTTTTAACCAATGGAGGAAGTTTCTTAATCAAATCCCTCACATGTTAATGAATCCATATAAAAATATTAACTTTTGTCAGCCATTGAGATGGGTTGGTCCCTATCCCGTTATTAATTCTATTTAATTAAAACATTGAGTAACAATTAGCATAATATTTAATACATCTACAAGATACAAGGCCATAATGGGGATGATGATTATACCATTATATACGTTTAAACTTAGATCAATATCTTTTATATCAATTATTGAATATTGTTTAAAAATGTTTGGACATGGCTGAAATTATAAAACCAGTACCTATACATATATACATATGGAAGTCAATAGATATATTCATGACTTCATTATTAAGAACCACTAAATTTAATTTAAAACTTAATAAGAATTAGTTTTGGTGAATTTAAAGTTGAATACTCAATATATTATTATTACAATTTAAATCATCATTATTATCTGTTCCAAACAGTTCATGTTTAATTTTATCTTATACAATATGTTCTACATTTTTATATCATCATTTTATTTAGAACTTTGGCAAACTAAGATTTGAAACATACAATTATTATGATTTTAGTGGTTTGAGGTAACCAAGTGATACACAGCATAAAAATTATTTTAATCTGTTAAAATCCTATCCATTTTCATATGATGCTTGTCATTTTTGATCTTTCGATACAACTTTTTCATTTGCCCCCTATTGGTAACTATTTTACTGTTTTATGCTCTTTTTAGGCCCATGATTCTAGTTGATCTAGTAATTGGTATGCTTATTGGCAAGTTAAATTATTAGTTATGACTACCTACACAGCAAACATTACACTCATTTTAAAATATTTTAATTTTCTTTTTGAAATTTGGTATCAATTTTATTTTGATCGATTTGTAAATGGAAACACTCATTATTCGTATCCGTATGGTATTGTCGCTCAAGCTAATGATATTATAATTAATTAAGTTTATTATGTTATGCCGTAAACTATAATTATAGCTGACGGCCACGATTAGTTAAAAAGAACATTAATTTCATAATCGACGGAGTGTTTACACTTTACGCGTTTACACTTACATCTTATTAAATAATTAATAATATTGTTTGCTGCAGTGCTGCACTGTATTCTTATCAGAGCGATAATAATGTTATTATTTTTCATTTTTTACATACTTTGTCTGATAACTGATACCGAGAGTTTGAATATTATTTATTATTTTTAATTTTTCAAGCGAAAACGTATTTTTACTCACTCCTGTTTTTTAGAATTCAAAATTTACAAATAACGAGAACTACCTATATGCTTACGTAACATCAACATGGGTGATGTCCAATGGCCGTGGCAATACAGTTTCCCACCGTTCTTCACGTAAGTTCGTTCGACAAGTGTTCAAATACGACAATATTTATATAATGTTTGATGCATTTGCAATTACTGTCTGTCGATCATGGTTAACAGGATCCAGCCAAATGCGGAGACGAGACAGAAGCAGTTAGACGCTTGGAGGACATTGCTATTGGATTACTGTCGCACGCAGAAAGTGTGTGTTATTGATGTGCGGGAAGGCGACCTATTGCCAGTTTTCAACAATACTACCATATCCAGTAGGTATACATATTATCTTTATGAAATACCAAGAACCTAGCTGATATGACTATAGCACTCGAAGGCCTTAAAATCTGGACCCAATGGCCAATAAGCAATAGCGATTGGTTTCATAATTTTTTCATATTAATATTTTAATAATTAATACTTGTTATATTCGGATCCAAATGCACGTATAGTTGTATCCCATTCTTTTGACAAACGTTAAAACTGCATTGAAATTTGAAACAAATGAAAAATAAAATAAAATGTTTTTAATCTCCATTACTTTTAAATTATAAGTCTTAAGTAATGTTTTGATTTTGATATCTTTTTTTGATTGCAAAATGTCAAAATATACTACCAGTGTCAGTGTCATAGTGATTTTGTGAATCAATTCCATATGTAGACTGTAGGTTACTCAAAATGCATAATGTTTTGTAATTTGATAATATTACTTTGGGGAATTAAGGGGTGAAATAGTATTAATAAAAGTTGAATATAGTAGAAATACAATTTGAGTAGTACGTTAGAAAATTATTATTAAGTATCTTTTGTAGTTTCTTGATTATATAGAATAAAGTACCAAGGTAATAAATAATTATATTATAACTTACTCTGTGTTTATATGGGTGACCCAGTTGAAAAAATAATAATATAAAGATATTCTTTTTCAAAGAGTTTTAATTTCCACAAATTTGTACAATTATATTATTATTCAACAAAGTCCAATGACAAAAAGTTCAGAAGCAGACTTTTCTTAAATATACTCGATTTTAATTAAAAAAGTTTGATTTTATTTTGCTCTCTCAATTTCACCTGGAGTTTGAAAACAAATTTGATTCATAAATATATAATAAACATAGAATTTGTGAATAAATGCCACAGAAAAAATTACTAATTAATATTGTAACCATGTTTCCAGTAAAGATTTTGGAGACAGTTTTTTATACTTTTTCTCAGCTCAAAAATAAATAGCAATAAAAAATCATTATATTGTTTTAAATAATTATCCGTCTATAAAAAAAACTATAATATCTACATTTGTGTGTGTTCCTCTACTCCTATTGAGTCAATTTTCATTTGATGGTTTTGTGGTAAATTAGCCTTGATCAACTAAAGTAAATATAGTAAGTAAGTATTTATTGCCTCTTAAATCCTGTATAAAGATATAATATGTACAACAATAAAAGTTTGTAGCGTACCTAACCACCTGGGTAATAATAGTTTTCGGTATATTTCTACTTTACCGGACACCCTTTTTTTCGCAATTTTTTTTTTTGTAACTTATGTAGTTAAGTACGCTGAAAACGATGGTGAAGTCAGAATTTGACGCACGGACTTAGTTTTGAAGTTATGGCCTGATGAAGTTCGCTATTTCGTGATTTTTACGCTTTCGCGCATCACACCAGTTTACTACGCCTATTTTGAATATTGATATTTTTTTTTCGGTGAGTGCCGCAAAACGTACCCTGTGACCTGCTTGAGGTGGTGTTGCATAGCATGTCGATGGGATATTTTAGATTTGCGGAGCGAAGCGACGGCGCCGAGGAGCGCAGCGACGAATGCCGCAAAACGTCTAATCACTGCCGATACAACGACATAACTTTGATTAGCATTGTGATTAATTTTATTTATTCTGTACCACGGTTGTAGACAAACAACCGTGTTCTGTAATTGCGAGGTGGTTTTACACAAGTCACATACAAGGGATATTTTCGATTTTTAAGTCCGAGCGAGCGAGTGAGTAGTGACCACGCTGGTAGTAAACGTATACTTTCCGAAGTTAAATCCTTAGTTTACCGGAGGCGGTTACAAAAGATCGTAAAACACATATTTGAAAAAAAATATATCAATATTCGTAGTAGGCGCGCGGTAAACTAGTGTTGCGCGAATGCGTGAAAATCGCAAAATAGCGAACTTCATTAGGCCATAACTTCAAAACTAAGTCCGTGCGCCAAATTTTGACTTCACCATCGTAGCGTGCTTAACTAGGTACATAAGTTTCAAAAATAAAAATTGCAAAAAAAAGGGTGTCCGGTAAAGTAGAAAAGTTCCGTCTTATTAATATACTTGTAGCCTGTAGGCCTACCTTTAACCTATATAATAGTATAATACCATGTTCATATACTTTTTATTTCTTTCTTTGGAGTTATTACGATAAATCTGTTTTCCATATATGTACCTAACCTATGGAAAATAGATAATAAGTAATAACCATTTACCAGTATTTTAAGTCCATAAATTATATTGCAATTAGTGTTTTAATTATCTCTTATGTTATTCATTTTTGTTTTACAGTTGATAAATATATTATAACAGTATTATGTTTTAATGAAATAATGTTTGTGATTTGTCACTTGTGTTAATATTTCTACAGCCAGCTTTTTTTGTGAAGTATATAATGTAGGGGAGAGTGGGGCAGATTTGAATGAAATGTATGTTTTAATTTTTTGACAAATTTTGTATTTGATGATTACAATCTGTAGGCTAGAGAGTTGTAAATACTATTTGACTCATAACGGCCTTATATGTATATTAAATAACTACTTTAATTTCTAGTTATGAAATTAAACATATTTTTTTTTTCAAATGTATGGTGCAGATTTGAACACGCAGGGGGTAGTTTTGAATATGTACCTTATATAATTAAAGGGTCACATTTGAATGGTGAACATAAATAAATATTAAATTAAATTAAACTTTTTCTCTATTTTAATCATAAAAATAACTCATCATAATATAATAACAATTTTTACGATAAAGTATAATATAAGTTTTCTTGTCAAATTTTTTCTGATTGTGACAAGCTAGTTTTTCGGGTTCTCTTATAGATAAATCCACATGTTGTGGTATAAAACCCAGTAAACTAGTCTATTCCAGCCACTAGATAGGTCTTCCAAAAAGGAGGAACCTATATTACACACTATTAATGAAGATTCAACTCTACCCCCACGCCAAAATAATCAATTATAATTGGAATATAAATTTTAATAATTATAAATTACTTATGTACATCAAATACATATATATGGACTTAAGTTTCCAAAATTTTACGAAAATCTTAAAACCCTATTTTTTTTTTTTTTTAAGAAAGCCGGCAAATCACGTTATCATTTTTGTTTATCATGAAATTGTTCAATAATGCCTGATAATCACATATGGTACACAAAACAGTGTGACCAACTTGGCTTATTATTCTTATTAACATAAATAATCTGTAACAAATTATGTTAGACGAATTCAAATGTACCACACATTCAAATCTGCCCCACTCTCCCCTATATTATATCAAAGCTCTTAAATTTTAATGAAATCATTGGCTGCACTCTGCATTAACCAATTAACTTTGTTGACTCAATTTTGAATTTTCTAATAGAAAATATTCATAAAGTTAATGTTACATCAAACCAATACCTATTTTATAATTATTTTAAGTAAACCATTTTTTTTGTTTAAATCTAATTTAAACATGTAGAGAATATAAATGGCTTAATTAAACCTCCGGACATTCATACATAGGTACATATAAGTATACAGTTTAATATGCTGTTATGCATTATTTGACACGTGCTTAAGTATGTTTACTACGAAAAAGTATAATGTTAATTAGAAATATTTTCGAATCGCTATTTTAATTTTATTATATAATATTTGTATCTACCCGTTCGAATGAATCGTATTACTAACAAACCCCGGCCGTGTACGATGTAGGTACCTCGTTAAAATATGCCACAAAAGTAATATTATACTTCTGTAACGCCTAGAATGTTTTTTTACGATAAACTACATGCATTTTTTATTTTATCTTCGCCAGTTTGTAACAAATTTAAAAATCTTAAATACCTAACACTAACAACGGAAATGATTTATATGGTCCCTTGGAAGGCTATAAAATATTGGAAAATCATATAGCTGAAGTAGTATATGATAATATTATAAATTAATAAAAAGTATTTTTCGTCTTCAGGAAAACTGTCACCTGAAGCGATCATGACGGTTTTAGGCGTTCTACAGAGGACGGGAAACGCCGAACCGCTTGACAAGACTAAAACAAGGTACATAGATTTTAATATTACCATTGGTAAAGTAAACTTAATCAATGATGTCACACGGCACGGTGATATGCATTTGTAGCCTACACAAACAGGTATACATTTTTAGAGTGAAATGTTGGGTTTTTTTTTTCGAGAACAACTTGCCATCCATTCCGGGCCATATTAGTAGACAATTAATTCACTGGTTTGCTTGATTCATATTATTGAATATAACGCGGATATGTAAGGGCATCTCAATAATGACAGTATGACTATATTTATATTACTCCACTGTAGGTACCTACCCCTGACGGTGTGTGAAAGTTTGATGTAAATAAAAGCCGAAATGATCCTTTTGTGAATTAGACTATTCAAGCGTCACGCACGTTAGAATTTTTTGGCTGGTCTCTCGATGCGAGTCGTACGAAATTCTCAAGATTCCAAATCATCGTGGCACAATAACATATCCGTTGGAATTTCATGCGCACAGCATTACAAATGTCTGGTGTTAAGACTTTTAGGAGTCGAAAGTCAATTTCACGGACGAATCTTGCCCATATCCATATAAGTGCCTACTAAATATACTCATATGTTATTAAATTATAATCAGTGCTGATGCTTTGCGGAGTGTAGAAACGCGAATATGTTGTTTGTTTAAAAAAAAAAAACACATGTCATTTTTAGGTGGTATGTTTATTGGCACACGTTGGACGAATGGGCGTCGATAGTGTACAAATGGGCTCAGGACAACGCCATGCTCAACACGGTGTGTACGTTCTATGAGATATCCAGCGACAGTGGCGGTAATATAGTATTATAATTATTGAACAATTTGTTTTAGAAATTTAGGGAAACGCGGGGTCAGTCTGTGCTTTACATAAAAACTTGTAATATGATAGATAATATTATAACGCTAAGTTTAAGATTTTTTTTGTACGTATATACAGTATTATATACACGTATGAAAATATTATATGTCATTATACAGTGGCAAAACGAAATTAAAATTTCTCTCAAGCAAACGTAATATTTACCCGTGAGTAAACCTGTTAGAGGCCCAAGTAAAAAAAAAATCACTGCGGGAAGCAACCTGTGGCCTTGCCGCAATCGCGATCATTGCCTTCGCCTTGTCACTCCAAAATGTAATATTATATGTTGTATAATTTACAATTTACACGTGGTTTTTCGTTGTCCATCAAAGTACCCGTTTTGATTTTTGATTTTTTTTTTTTTTTTGTCGACCATAGATCTGAACGGTATTGACGACGGCGTACTGACCAAAGCTTTGCGGGTGTTGGAGCGACGTCAACAGGCGGAAATACTCACGCTGGACGGAGGATCAGGGGTGAAATTTTTCTCGTAGACAAAAGTGAAACTCCGATACCAGCTACCGTGTACCACACAGTACCGGTCATATTATATCTGAACAATATTCCGTATATATCTGTGTGTGCGACGATATTTTAATTATCTATATAACGTATGCGGTGGAATATGTGTTATATAGATATAATAGGTAATAATAATATAATAATATATAAGACTATAGTGTATAATGATCGATCATGTTTATTTAGTTTTTTTTTTGTTTATCCATCGATTAATTAAAAAAAAAAATTAACAAACCACTTTTCACTATGTGATTGAGTTTACAAAATGGGACTCACTAATATGTTTATTATGTAATCGTATAATAATTAAGAAATATATTTAAAAACAAAAAAATCACAGTTAAATAATAAAAACTATATTTATCTAACAAAATGTTACACAAACATATTATTATGTTTATCATATTTTTACAACCTTGATGACGAATAAATGGTAATTGGTTTTCACAACATTGGTTTTTAAACCGAGACGCGAGTATGTGTTTGTGTACACATTCATTAGAAGAATGTGCATTTTTTAGCGAAAAAACAATATACAGTTTTCGAATGAAACAAATCCAATACGCTTATCACTATCTGCTAAGCTTATAACTGGTTCCTTTATATGTACATATATAATTAATTATTTTTTATATAATATCCAATTAAAAACACGATTTGTTTGATATATAATAAGACGTTAAGCTTACCAAATATCTTCAATATATATAACGGAACTATAGTATATATAATTAAATATAATTAGCTGCTAAATTGACTACTCAACAGTAATGGCGCTAAAATAAATATATATATTTACATATATTGTAAATTCCTTATAATTACAATAATTATATCATATTAATTTTCCAAACAAATCATAAGGGACAATAATTTACCGATTAAAGTAATTGAACAACGAGCGAACTATGCAGATCAAAGGATTCCTACTTTTGAGCAACAAACAATAATAAATTTAAAACAACTCAATTCATAATTTTTGGCACGTACACCTCAGTCGTTAAAGGCAAACCGCATAGCTTAAATAAAATATTATTTTTTTCATTTTTACACAAACATTAATAATATAACTTAAAAAAAAATATACAATAGGAACTGTTTCATTTAAATATTGGCTTGAGGAATAATTAAATTATTACATGTATACGAAAAACGCTGGGAAGACTCTGAACAAAGTTATACAACATAAAATTAATAATAATAATAAAAGAAAGAAAAAACACGGGGAAGATATTATAAGTCGTTCGGTAAGTTGAACACTATTTGAGCGCATTTGCGCCTGAAATTGGTAACTCGCCAGACATTTCGTCGTGGGCTGCGCACAAATTGCGCTCCGTCGTGAACGACGCGATTTGTATTTTGTTTATTTTTATTTTTTCATTGACTAGTGTTGTGTGCAGAGAAACTATAAACGGTCTATACTTTAGACGTACTCGTTGGTGCCAGGACGAGTCAACGGCTCTTCGGCCTGAAAAAAAAATAATACACAAATCAAATAAATAACGCGTAGGTATGTATGAAAAACATCATCATCATCACGTGTGTCGCGTATATTATGTAAATATAAAAATTACACGTGAGTCGACGCTATTACTATTACTATACTACTACTATATAACATGAATGAATGCGTCGTGTACATTTATAACATCACATTTTAATATTATTGTTCGGTGGACTTACCGAGTTGTCGTTAAAGAACTAACACGCAGCGTGTAAAAATGCAAAAAAATTAAGAGCAGAAAAGATCGAATGTAGCTTAACGGCGTTGCATCGACGATAATACATAATATTAAATAGGTGCTTGCTGGGATTTTCTTGGGGTGGTGGTTGTGTGGGGGTGGTGGGTCGTGGGTGACGGGGAGGTGTTTTCGGGTCTTTAAATGATAACGTTGAAGTTTACCTCCTCGCCGACAGACGTGGGGTATACCCTCGCCGGCTGGTACTGACTCTTCTCCAGCGTGAACTGGTCTTCGGTTGTTTTCCTGTAGATGGGGTTGTCGAAGTTCATGCTGGTCACGTTGCGGTGCAAGTAGTGCCGGTACAACAGGAAAGCGCCCTGAAACATAATTTACAAACAGAGCATACATTAGAGGGTTTTATAGACGTTACACGTCAAGAAGATGACGTGTGGCGCGTATACCGCGGTATCCGTATACACCCGTAGTACCACGATATACCACCTGACAGTCCAAGGGGGGTGTTGTTGGGCGGGATGTGGGCTCACTCACCAGGGCTGCGAGAGTGATCAATAGTGAACCGGAGAATATTATTATGGCGGCTATGAGTCCGCTGTCCTCTGGTTCGTTGTGGTCGTTGACGTTTATTTCCGTCATCGTTCTGTTCGTATCTGCAACGAGAACGAACGGGCATTAGGACGTATTGCCAACGGACGTGCGAGGAATCGCAAATAACATGATGATGTATTGATATTGTAATATATGTATAGTGTATACAAATATATATATATATAATGAAGTCAGTAAAATATATTACATGACCTGCACCGCCACCAAAAGAAACGCATAAACAATAATAGAAATATTATATAATAATAAATAGTGCACTAAAGCAGCCGCGAAGACGACGGACACCATGTGGGGACATATAATTAATTATAATTTATAACAGATCGAAGTAAATTAATATAATTTACTGGTATGTATCGTCGGCAGTCGTATATTGTAAAAGGCAGGAATTGCATAAAACTGATTGCATTTGTATGATATGTATATAATATGATCTGCATAACATTGATCGCTTTGGGATTTTAAAAATAAAATATTATATTAATAAGATAGTATGATATTATGATCTATTCAGGACGGTACCCATAACAATGATATGCACATTTAATACAATGGGTATGTTATGGTGTATAGTACACGACGAGCGAATTGACCGGCGGGAAACCTCTGGTCGGCATCATAATATTATTATTATAGAGAATTGACGACGACGGGACGCGCGGATTTTGGACTTTGTGAACAAAAAAATGTACAAAATGCCTTCCAGAACACGCAGGCCTAGCGTCTCGACGTATAAAACACAAAATACTTATACAAATATCACAAATACCATATTATACGTACAGCCGACGACGATGAAAAGCCGCCCATATTTTTACAAAGGATGAGACTCGTTGCGTATCGTACAAAAGCACTAAGGTACTTACCTTTTTTTTTTTGTATTTTTTTCGCCGCAAACAACGGAAACGGTATACCAATGCAATGCAAAAAAAAACTATATGCCTAATATTATAATATAGTAGAGTTTAATAATTATACTATCCTGCAAGTTATATTACAATGTTATTATTATTATTTTATTGTTATTGTTGTCGTCGTTGTCGTTATTACGCGCGTATCACTCAAAAAACCAAACGAAATAGATCTCCCTACAAAGATGGATTATTATAATACTATTATAATGCTAGGTATATTATATTATGATGTATTGTTGACGATGATTTCGTTATGCGCACACTACGACTCGGACGGAAAGAATACACAAACTGCGAGCGAGGCGCGCTTATATATAACGCGCAAAGAACACACGACAATATTCATATAATAATAACGCATAATATTATATTATATTATACTGCACACGAGCGGCGCGCATCAGCCTCGTCAAGGACTCCTGCGCGAGCGTTCGATTTTTATTATTTTACTTCCCGATGCTGATTCCAAGGGCAAATAATAATGTAACATTATACTGATATAGTCTCTATATTATATTTCTCTCTCGGTTGCTGATCTTTTCGAATAGGTAACGCATAAATCCTACCTATTCCGAATAAATTATACCGTCGCGGCCGTTACGCTCGCGAAATACGTATGTACGTATATGTATACCTAATAGGTATATGCATATTATATTATAATATATACGACTGCGGTTTACACATGATATTATATACTATTTAATAATATTATATTATATAAAATACGCGTATTATTATTATGTTTAGCTCTACTATGAAATGTACCACCACCTGCAGATACGCGTACGTATATAATATAATGTAATAAATATTATTTGATATAATATTATCCAACGTGTATACAGCGACCGATTTAACGAATTATAACACACAATAATATTATGATGTCATGTCAGACAGCGTCTCTTGGACCGTTTCGGGATCGGCGCAATGACATTGCATAGGCGCCGTTCGGTTTCTATTTCGGTATAATGCGTGCGACGTGTATTATAACTTATGCATATAGACATATAGTGATGCGTGCTCATGCATTTTCAGAAGTGCGTACTATGGTCTGTGACGTCGTATACGTTGTTATTATTAAGTGTATAATATTATTTATAATATTATAATTTTGTATTCACAGGACGCGCGGAATAAGGCCGAACGACGCCAGATTCGATACCTACACAGACTCCAGTCGAGTAGATGATGTAAATAATAGTATTGTATGAAGAAAATCGGTTTTCAATCTAAACAAATATGTAGGTACTATAAATATTATAATGCAAGTATAAATTATAATACATATAGGGTTAACTATACTTGTTCGGGTCGATTGCAAAGTCAGAGTGATTGTTATTGGCTATTATTTATTTATTTTATAAATTATTGGACTGGACTGTAATTATTATTTTGACTGTCCCGTACCGTCACGTCCTGTATATATTGTACATAATATAATATATTGCGTGTTTGATTCTGTTCGCACGATAGTATCTAGTTAATAGTTATACTACAATATAGCATTATTATAATTATTGTGTGAACTTAAGAATATTATAACATGTACGCGGTAAATACAACTAAATATACGACGTATTAAAATTGCGTGCTAATCGTGTGCATGTGAATTTCGTCCTTGCTGGTTCAATAGTAGGTAGGTAGTAGGTACCTACATATTACGCAGAAGCGCAGAGCTAATATTATATTAAAATATGTGCTCTGAGCAAGGAAATATTTCGTGGTCCACGTAGTAATTAATAATTATATTCTAAATTGTCGTTTTACTATAGTGCGTGCGACGGCGAAATGTTTTTTTCAGTAGGTTTTCAAAAAAATTGTACCTACCTACAGGCCCTTTTTAGGTATACAGTACTTCCCACTTTCCCTGCTGCCGTGTGACATTCAATACTTAGCCAATGACGAATAAAGAAATCATTTACGGTTGGTGTCTCATATTATCCTACGAATTCGAATAGATCCATTTTTTTTTTTGTTATTGGGTATCACATTGGGTTTGGGACTTTAAAGTTGAAATAAATTATTTTTGAATTGTGGCGAGTCATATTATAATAATATGATACGCGTTTTCTTGTTATGAAACCCAAAGTCTGTCGCAGAAAGAAAAAAAATATCGATGCTAATAACATGTAAATTATTGAACAACAAATCATCCAGATGGAATGCACTTATTTAACATCTTAAATTATAATATATTACTGCACATAAAGCAGATACTTTTCATATATTTCAAAGTTATTTTTTTAAAGTGCAAAGTTTTAAGTGAATTCTTTAAATGCGAAAAGAATATAGTTTCTTTTTTATTTTAACGGAAAAATAAAATGACCCTTGGGGTGATAAAAATAAATAAGACTTAACGGTGAGAGAGATCAGGAGATCTTAACACGCATTTATTACTTTCTCGCGACCCCGCGAAGTTTTCTGATAGTTTGGGAAGGTGTGGGCCGGCCGAGAGCTAAATAGGTTATATCCTATACGAAACTCATAAAACAAAACCCACAGCAATATTGCCGCATATTGATCAGTATAATAATCTATAGTAGGTAGGTACTATGGTGCAGTTATTATTGTCACGTATTTGTTTAGGAGGAAAATATAAAGTTTTTTTTTCCAAAATTGCATTGATGTAGCAAACTTTTAGTAGCTGCGAAAAAGCGTATACAAAACACTATCGGCGTTCAATTTCCGATTTAAAATTTATTGAGAAAACCCAACGCGACGTTATATAATATATAATATGTATACGAATTTATGTCGATAATCGCAGCGGTCTTCCTCAATGCCATCGGTTTCGTTTTAACAGGGCAGTAAACACATTATAGGTAATAAAATTTAAAAATGCAATATTTTTAAGTGGTAAACGAGAAAAACGACGTGATACGCATGTGTTATAATGTATAGAGACAGGCGAAGAGAACACAAAAATGTACAAAGTATAACCAACCACCGCAAGCGTGTGTATATTATAACGTATAATATATGTATAAATTATATATTATACAGGGATGAGCAAATAAAGTATTTTGAAACATTTTATAAATTAAAGACGTACATTTTCATTAAAAAATTTTTTTTTTACAATACCCAATAATAAATAGGTACCTATATCTATAGGTATAATATAATTTCTTTACTGTTTTAGCCTATACTGGTGGCATATATACAATGGGTATAATATAAAATAAATAAAATGTTTTCTTATAAGCTGTAATAGTAAACTTTTTTATTTGTTAAGAACTATAATGTGATATCTTTCTTTTGCACTGTAACGGTAGAATTGTGTTTGTTATATATTAATAAAAAAATATTATAAAAACCTAATATGATTTTTATGAGAGATTTGAGTACACGTAGTTCATAGTTATTTAATCTTTTTTGGAAATATTTATTTTTATAAATAAATTTATAGTTATTTTAGACACATGGAATAATGTGTATTTATTTTATACTTGAAATATGAATAGAAAAATATTTTGCTCATTCCTGTAGAGTATATAGATATACATATTATATTATTATAATAGAAGTTTTGCACAGAAGAAAGAAGAAGATATACATAAATATGTACACAGGTTTCGTCCACGGATATTGATATATGTACTCACTTAACAGCGTAATATTGAATTTTTTATAAAGTCTGTGTTTGTTGTGTTTCACTAAAACCGTCGAGTTCTTAGCTGTAAAATTATTCAACCAAAAAACAAAAGACGGTGAAAACAAAGACAAAAAAATAAAAAAAAACCATCAAAATACAACTATAATACAACTAATTATATAACTAATAATATAGGTAATTATCATCACACAACAATGACCACTCGGAAGAAAAATCAATCAAGTATTATTATATGATTAAATAGGTAGTGTTGCAAAAAAGATATAAATAATAAAAATATACTGTTCAAAAAAAAAACATTACCGTAACCGCGGTCTTGGCGGTCGCAGAACTGCGTGTGTACACGGTGCGGCGAATAATATATAAGGTACTTATGTCGCGTAGTACAAATTAATTAAAAAAAATTGTATGTAAAATTTTACTATAGAAGTCGCGGCGCTTACCTTCTTCGGCGCACATCAGACCGTCGGACATCAGCATCAGACCGTTGGGACAAGCGCATGAGATTTTCGGCGACTTGCTGTTGATTTGCGGCGCCGGCAGGCACAGATGGGAACAGTGGCCGTTGACGGCGGCGCAGTAGTTGACGCCGTCGGGTTGCCTATACGGGTGATAAACGTGCACCACCATCGGGTTCTGAGTCTGAAACGGCCATGATGTATAGTATTATTGTTACAGTATTGTTGTACACACGTCATAATATCGCCAACGTCGTTTTAATACGTCAAAGGTCACCGCGGAGGTCGTACATAATAAAAATAGGTACGTGCATGCGACATTTGCAAGAGAGTATATACCTCCGAAGACTTTCGAGTGGCGATCGCGACACGCGTATATTATGTGCCTCTATAGTATAAAATATAATGCCGATGTGAAAAAGGGGGCTTGCGCAGTAAGAGCGAAACTCTGCCCACCACTCCCCTCCCCCCAGATATTCGTCAAGAGGTGTTCGGCTTTGACTGCTATTTCGAGTTCGCCGCGCCACCGAGTAAAAAATCGCAGTTGTCGAAGAGTCGAAAAAAACACACGCGCTATCACTGCGGTTAACACATCTGTTGGCTGCTGTGTCGATCGTCAAGAAAACAAAACGATCAACACAAACTCAATAACAGTATTAGTCGACCTCAACTATATATTCGGCGACGATTAGATCTCAAATTCAAACCACTTGTATTATTATACACTGCGCGCAGACATATTTACTGTCACATTCTCTCCTATACTACACACAGTCATTTATAGTGGGCTCTTGTGTAGGAAATTTCGATACACTTTTCTATTGTAGAGTGTTTCAGTCGAAAATCAGAGCGACTACAGATCGTAGAGACAGATCGTCGGACCTATATATGCCGGTTTTGACTTAATACGATGTCGTGAAAATAACAATTATTTTACAGTTTTATCGATAATGCAATAATGTTGTTTATACATACCATGTGCAGGGCGGTGACCGTGGTGATGTTGGAACCGTTAAACTTGTTGGCCTTGATTATCGCCTTTTGGTTCCAATCGGACCAGTACAGCGAGTCCTCGAACGTGGATATGCTGAACGGGTGTGGTAGCCAGACCGGGCTGAACAGGACCAGACGCCGTTGGCTGCCGTCGAAGTTGCACGACGAGATGGTATGGAGCTTGGCGTCCACCCAGTACAGCCGCTTGGACACCAGGTCCAGGGTGATGCCGTTCGGCCATTTCACGTCGAACGAGGCGATCACCTCGCGGTGTGTGCCGTCCATGCCGGCCCGTTCGATCTTAGCGTTGCTGCCCCAGTCACTCCAATAAATCCACCTGTCAACAGACGCGCGTTTGTCGCGCATTAATAAAAATATTGACTAGGTATCCGCAGTCGACATGATATTATGACGGAAAACCGGGCGGCGTTAGGGTTTTGATTTTGTGCGATTTTTTTTGTTTTGCAGACGTGGTAGGGGGGTTGTTTTTGTTGCAATAAATTACCCGTTGAGTGGGTCCACGGCTATCGACCTGGGTTCCTTCAGTTCTGACTTGAAAAGCGTCTTCTGCATGTTTCCCTCGAAGTTGGCCAATTCGATAGAGTCCTTGTCCGCGTTCGTCCAATAAATGTGTCCGTAAATCCAGTCCACAGCCAAACCGTCGGCCGACGACAGGCCGCTTTCCACAACAATTGTCCGTTGTCGGCCTTCGTCGATCGGCGCTCTGCGGGGAAGAACAATAAAAATTAAATCAGCTCATAAACGATCGAAACACAAAACAATAAATTACCACCCATGTTGAACTATCGTGATAGTATGCGCCTATATATTATAACACTATATAACTACTTACTTGTAAATTTTCTTTTCGGATACGTCTCCCCAGTATATCATTCCGGTGCGGAATACGAAATCGATGGCCGTGGCCGATTTCGTGCTGTTGATGATGGCAGACATCTCGTGATGATCCAACGATATCTTCCGTATGTTGTGTTGCATAGAGAATAAGAGTGACGCATGTCCTTCCATCGCCTTGCACCTGGTGTGATCTTGGGGGTCCCGCAGGTATCCCGGTTCGCATTCGCATTTGTACGTGCCCTTTTCGTTGATACATATCTGCGAACAGCTGCCTTCGATCTCGCATTCATTTACGTCTGAAAAATTTTAATATTAATAATAAACGAAGCACTCCAGTAAATAGATTTACTGTGGATCGATATAAAAATATTTAATGTTACACCTTACACACTGCAGCAGCTTAAAAATATAATCCTGCCCCTACCACTCAGACTAATAAATTATGTGTATAGGTTCGACTTTACCACTTTGGTATACTATAAAGCATATTGTATCGGATCTATAAATCCCAGTATCATCATAATATTGCATATGATGGTTATTATTTTTACTTTTACAGTAGGTATAATATGAAATTGCGGTCAGAAGTTTAAATTTATTATAATGAATTCCGATTTTCCATTTTTTGCATATTCCAGATAAGAATTAATAATTTATTTTCGTATGACCTTTTTATAAATTAATAATTTATATTGTGAATATATATATATATACATATAGATTATTTCACGTCACTCAAATGCATTTACAAAAATAGAGATAACCCAGTTTCGCTTGATGTTCAAATCAATATCTCGGACATCAAAAAAAAAAATAGAGTCGGTAAAAAACCAAACAGCAATTTAACGGGAATCGTTAGCATTATCATTACAAGCACATAACGTATGTTTGGACGACATCACAAATTATGTATATTATGTTATATATTAGGTACTTAGGGTTTTTTTTGTAACATTATTTTTCCGTTATAAACCGACAATAACTCTCATATTGACACGCATTAACATGAACCTACTATAGGTCCAACAGCATATTATCGACTCCCATTGCCGCAATCAAAATATTGAGGCTCCAGTGTATAAATATTTAGGTGATATAAATATTATATTCTACATTTCTACCGTTATAAATTCATATAAAATTTGATTTTTATCAGACTACGTTTGTTCGGTTTACTTACCAACCTATATTCGATGTTCATATAATATCTAATATATAGTTAATAGTTTTAAAGGGATTTTTGAGAACTATTTACGTTTAAAACATAACATTTTTTAAAACAAGATATTTAAATAATAATATTATTTTATGTAGGTATTATATTTTATTTTATTTAAAACAATTTAGGTACATGATCAGCAACTAAATCGAACAATAGCAAAGGCAAACATAGTGGTTGTGGCACATATATTAGAAAAATTAAAGTACCATCGCGATTATTGTATTATTATCCTAGTACCTATATGATGTACCTATATCGATATGTTATTGTTTTAATTACTATTTTTGTCATTGGGTGTTTTTATATTCCTAATAATACGATATTATTAACAATACGAGTTTTCATCTCTTATTTAGAAAAGTATAATAGGATTTATGATTATGTTTCAGAACACTCCGGTGCGTATATAGGTGAGACGCGGCTTGCCGGTTCCAAAATTGTGAATTCTACCTATATATTTCGAACGATTGAGAAATCGAAATAAATTCAAACGGCACAGCTGAAATACGATAGCCGTATAAAACAGATTTCTTGCGACGCTGCATCGTATACAAGAAATCGCGGTTCAGCCGCACCTAGTATTAACGTATATTTAGGGGTGGTCACCTGTCGATTGTATCTACACTCGCGCCGGGTGGGGAAAATAAATAGGTATGGGAATAAGTATCTACTGTGGAAAATATAGGACGAGCGTATAATTATAATATAATTAAACTATATATACCCCTGCGCTCGGGGTATAAATAAGTAAGCCGACGATTATACCCGAGGGGTGAACTTGTACACACATTATACAGTAGGGCGAATAATGATAATAAAGGTGATAGAAAAAATATAAATAAATACTGACCGTCACACGTGTTGTTGCTGATGAGCTTGTAGCCGGGCTTGCAGGCGCAGCGGAACGTGTGCGGCAAATCGACGCAGATCTGCGTACAGCCACCGTTGTTGATCAGACACTCGTTCACGTTGCACGATTCCTGTTCCTCGTCCTCGAACCCGGGACAGTCCATGTTCTTGTCGCAAACCTTCTCCATGGGTATGCATATGCCGCCCGTCTCGTCGTTGCCACAGTCGAACTCCGTGTACGGGTCGCACTTGTGCACGGGTTCCTCTGAAAACGGCGACGGCCGATTAAAGTGATGTGTTGTAGAAGAGACGTGTCACGATCGGCCCGCAGGTCTGACAGTGGTCGTAAGCATCGTACACGACGGGGGAATTATTTGCAAATATTAATTTCAAACCATTCATATACGGGGAAACCGAGTTTTAAATTAGTTAATTATATTTTAAAATATATTTTTTTTAAATAGTAAAAATATAAAATCTGAACAAAAATGTTAAAATAGGCGTACTCTACATAATATACGAAACTCCAGTAGGTAACTATAATATAGACTATAGTTTAGTTAAGATTTTAAACTATTATGTCTTCGCACTTTTTTCGTGTTTTAGGCAACAGGGCGGATTTCCATGCAAAGAGGTTATCGGAATCCAAATTCGTAATAAGTGGATCAGGACAATGTTATGGCCATTGACACGATTCCTAAATATTCTATAATGTAGTTTGACTGTATCTACCAAAACGGGGTTCGTTTCTCTGTGGAGCAAGTCGTCGGAAATATAACATGGAGGAAGGTGCGCTGCGAGGATCGCATAGATACATTGACCACACCTGCGATGCGATTTAAATATTATTTTACAACGTGACTTACTGCAGTTTTCTTCGTCGCTACCGTCGGCGCAGTCGGGCGTACCGGAGCAATGGAGGAATCCGGGAATGCACGTGTTGTCCCGACAACGGAACTGGTCGGACCGACACGTGGTGTTGTGGCACCGGTGCGGCGCTTCGTCGGATCCGTCGGCGCAGTCTACGCTGCCGTCGCATACCCACGACTGTATGACGCAGTGGCTGTGGTCGTCGCACTCAAACTCGGAAGAACGGCACTGCGACGGTCTGGTAGATTCGGCACAACCCTATGTATCATATTTAAGTATTATATTATGAAGTAGGTATTATGTTTGAGATACATCGGGACCGACCGTGACGCAAGACGTATATCGTATAAGTATAGGGGTGTATCAGTAGTACAGTGATTTATATACAGACATTAGACATGTATACGCACAACACACTTAACCTAACCAGATAGGGGAGTTCAAGAGTTAAACAAAAAAATCTTAAACTGTGATGTCGAGCAAAAAATATTTTTTGAAAACATTTCAGAGGGAGTTTGAGAGATTTCAGAAGAAAAACTTCAAACCTCTCACTGTATACGTGTGGATGAGTTGAATCGGCAAAAAAATATATTGTTCACATTTTAAATAGAGTATACTCTCAGAGCTTACAGAGATCAACCCTCCCTCCCCACATACTCATACCTACTACAGCTTACATTTCAATAAATCTGTTTTGGTCCGCGATTGTTTATATATATAACTAAATAAGTACTTAAAAGTATTGAATTAAATAAAAATATTTTTGTCCAATGTTCTAAATTATCGACACTTCTAAATAACATTTTGAAAACCATTATTATTTATAAGATCATAACATATTGCAATAAATTGTGTTACGTAATATCTATACAAAATGAGATAAAAAAATGATTCTAATTTGCACAAAAATACATAATATATATAAGTTTTTTTAGTTATTATAAAAAATGTTTATGTAAGTCCTCGGATTTAAAAAAAAAGATTGTATTTATAATATATTCTAATGTTCCTTATACTTCAAAATAAAATACGAACGTAAAGGTATATAAACTATCTTACGGTAAAAGTTTTATTTAAGATTTCCTATCATTGTGTATAATATATAAAATTAAGTTATTATAAATATGAGTCTTTGAAATCTTACAGTATTTGTTTTAAACACTCCTAAGGACTCCTAGGGGAGTTTTTTCGAATTGCCGAAGTTTGAGGTATCGCGAATTCTGTATGTCAAAGTAATATCATGATTTATGATAATATTATATAGATATTAAATACATAACATGACAATAATATAATTGTATAGTTCAAATAATCTAATTGCACTTCATGTTGTTTGCATTTACATTAAGGTCGTGGAATGCACTCAATTTCCGGTATCTCATAATGTATTATGATACTTCAGTTGCGGGTAATATGCATTGATTATACATTTATACTAAGTCATTTGTCATTAATCAATGGTAATAGGTATCTAATTTATTGTATAAATTAAGGGATACCTAATGATGTACCCACGACACCGGTGTAGCGAAATAGCCTATCCAGAACACCGTATTATCATAATAATACGAATTTTTGAAATGCATACCGCCGGCGTACTTTCATATTATTTCAACGGCTTAATAATCTATTACATTCCCAGAAGTTTCGTAAATCAGGATTACCGTTATTGTGATTGGTGTAAATTATTACGTAATGAACTGCGAAGGTGTGTACAAATATCATACGAGCATAATAATAATATATACTTACTAAAAACATGATTTTAGTCAATAAATCTTGTGCGAACAACCTACCACTCAATTTCTCGTCTACAAACTGTCAAACGTCTTTATTAAT
This sequence comes from Nasonovia ribisnigri, assembly GCA_027563435.1. NCBI lineage: Eukaryota > Metazoa > Arthropoda > Insecta > Hemiptera > Aphididae > Nasonovia > Nasonovia ribisnigri. The sequence continues at coordinate 76,794 of JANEHU010000188.1, forward strand.
AGAAACAGTCTTCGAGGAATAATTATTGTACGTTCTTTGAAGTTTGAACTTTCGCTTTTACGTTCATTAGAACTTATGCACACATCAAAAGAACAGCACCTACTTCATATACCTACCTACACAATAATTTCGAATATGAACTTGGGCGCTGAATATTGTGAACTTGCGGTCGGAAATCATTGTAACGAAAATGTGCAAATCCTAAATTTATAGTATGTAGAATTTTCATTATGTTAATATTTAATTAACACTCAAATAAGCATAACAATTGCGTCCACTCTCGCTAATATAATAATGTATATAGCTGGTCGTCATTCGCTGTACAAAATTGTTTTTAGGTTTTAAAATAACAATGAGTACAAATTATTCATTCCGTTCCATCAAAATAATTGTTGTTCCCCCTCCGCTAAAATGCAGAATACTTAAACAAACTCTTGTGTCACTTTATAATTTTTTACAGTTTTTGACGTAATACTAGTATAGCGGGTAGGTAGGTACGAAATGTTTATAGAAAATGTATTTATTATTTAAACATTGCAATGACTATAATATAGTTTTATATTTATGTCGATAGTTTATTATAGTTAAATATTTTAACGGTTTCGAAAAAAGACAAGTCCTCGAAAAAAAAATTAATAATAACAAACCTATAAAATTATACGTATGAAGAGAATATCCGACTATACAATTGTGTTTATAATAAATTGCCTACCTATTTATAATGTACCTATATAATACATATTATAATTAATAATCTTCCTGGTCGAGCAACTATACAGCAACCTACCCACACACCGATATATTGGTAGTTATTTAAGGAAAACATTTTTTAGGAAACTATAATATATAAACGTAAGTGGGTAGGTACACTCGTCACTTACGATTTCATCAGTTTGGTCGGTACAGTCGAAGTCTCCGTCGCAACGCCAGTTCAACGTTATGCAAGTGTTGTCTTTAACGCACGCGAATTCGGACTCTGAACATGTGATGTTGGGACAGTTTAGCTCGTCCGTGCCGTCTTGACAGTCGTCGTCTCTGTCGCACACCCAAATCTTTTGAATACACTTTCCGTTGCCGCACGTAAACTCATCGTCTCTACATGTTTCGTCTGCAGTGGACGGACGTTCGTGAAATAATAGTAATAAAAAACAAAAAACAACAAACGATCAGCGGCGGCGATAATAATAATATGATATACACGTTCGGTATGTATGTATACTATATATTATATTATATCGATAGTTAGTAGATTTTATAATAGCGAATAAAAAATAGTATCCAACCGACACCGAGAAGAAAAACTAATATCGATGGTGTTACTATATTAAAATAACATATTATATTGAACAGGCAGTGATGAGTGTGATATGGTGTGTGAAAACGAATCGTCCTACATATAATATAAGAGGGGAGGAGAACGAAAAAAAAAATTCAATCAAAGACGGGTCTCTTACTGCACTCCTTCTCGTCGGAGCCGTCCGAACAGTCGGGATTGCCGTCGCACATCCATGTCAGCGGGATGCACTCGCCTTTGGCCTTTCGGCAAGTAAACTCGTCGGTGTTGCACACTCGTTTCTCTGAAATCACAACAGAACAAGACTTTCGTATACAGATTCATGCAACTAATGATGGTGGTAAATATGATGAACGCCGATGATATAACTACAATATTATAACATTACTAAAATATATTCGACTGTGCATGCATGTGTGTGTGAGTGTGTGTTATTGCGTTATTTTGATTTAGTATGTTTATTATAACTGTATATAAATGTTTTTACATTAATTTTTATAACTATTATACATTCGCATTGGATGTATATTTTAATTGTGTACGTAACAATAATAATGCACAATATTGTTACACAAAATCAGAGTGTTTTGTCGAGATGTCATTATATTATGTAATAAGTTGATTATTTGCGTGTGTTTTTGTATGTAGTATTATATAGGTATAACCCTCTAATCTCTTTACTATACTTTTTTGTATGTCAGTAATGTTTTGTAAACTACCAAACAACTCAATCCTGGTCAGCATTGGTGTTTTTGATTGTTAAACGACTTATTGTCTGTAAAATATGATTCAAAGAGTTTCTCATTTTCGACCAAATAAAATAAAAAAATTAAATATGTGGTAAATATACCTAAATGTAGAAAACGATTAATCGTCGAACAGATCTATCTATTGGTACCTATCTAATGTGTGTGGCTTTAAAACAGCGCAAACGTTTCGTATATAATAAGCACTACCATAATACAGATGATTTACGAAAAAACTTTTTTTATTAAAAAAATTAGTAAGAACATAAATTATATTCTATCTCTGTAAGGTTTTTTTTTTGAATAAAACAAAAATTACGAATATTTTTTAGGTAAATAAACTTTACATAATTTTTCACCTGATTAGCGTTTAAAGAATCGCCGTGTACCTATATTGTAAGAATAAAGAACAAAGGTATCAAATTAAAAAAGTTCATCGTTTATGCCATTATTCCTGCTTATTATGATGCTTAAAAGATAATAACTACATTTTTAACTATTAAATTAAAAAAAATTAAGGCATAATAATAATGCGCCAGTTTTTAAACTTAAGCCTTATTGTTAGCTAATACAATCTTACATGAACGATATGTACGAAAAATAATATAAGACTTATTTTTGGAATATTTACAGGTCTGAAGGGGAAACGAAATAAGATACGAAAAAGGTAAATTGACAAGAAACCGCATAATAAAGTCGACGTTTTCTGAGAAAAAGGAAATAGTTTATTGTTGAGTTGACAGGGGTATAGACATATTTTTTTTACAAAATTTCGAACTTTGTGACTATAATATACATCTATACTCCGTTCGCTGAGATAACGTGGCCATAGGTAGGTTGTTTTTGTCGGGGTACGACAAGTTTTGATTTGAGCGATTCAACATTCTATCAGCGAACGGATAATTTACGATTGAAAAATAATACGGCAAAATGTAATACAATATTATAAGTAATGCATTTTTTTCAGAAAATTTAAATTGTATAAAAGTATAAAACCATGTTTTTTAATAATATTTCGATAACCACATATGCCTACAGACCCTAAAATTATTATAGGTGAGGATTTTATACACAGAGTAAAGATACCTACGCATAACGAAGTATTGTATTGAGATTAAAATTTAAAAAATATGGTCGTTGAATGCAAACATGTATGCTGATAATTTACAGTTTCAATATTCAGTCCAGGGTCCAGCTAGGGAACAGGTAGGTACGCGAAAAATGTTTGGAACGAGGGGAAAATACACCAGTATATTATAATTAATACGACCTATTATAACTAGGTGTATATTATTATTATATCTACACAAGTATGGTGTAGATAAAATAGTAGAACTTTACACACAAGTGGAATTGAATTCTAAACTTTCCAGTAATCAATGTTCTGCGGAAAATTAAGTAGCAAAAATATCAGTAACCAAACAGCACAACAAAAAAAAGTTTTATTATTATAAAGGTTTATTGTTTGCTGCAATTATACCGTTGTCGAGGACAACAATTGGAAATTGCCATATTAGGTTTCAATTGGAAAATAAAGCGACGTGTAAGCACAAGAAAAAAAACTCAATATTTTCAAGTAGGTATAGGTCCACTCCAAAACATTCGATTCTTATACAGTTACATAATATACAGTCACGAACGCAGTGAAGGACTCTTCGTATAAAAACAAAAGTAAATAAAACCTGTCATCATTTCATCAACCATTGCGACGAAAGTCAAAACGTGTTTGGAGTCACAAACTCACAAACTACAATAGTTTCAATTTATAAAAATGTTTTTGGGTAAATAAAAAATAATAATATCTTTTTTATTTACATTTTCACACATTAATAAATGGTTGGGTTGTGATAAATGTAGCTAAAATAAACAATCATGATAAATGCAATATATGTTTAAACTTTGAGTGTAAAGATATATAGAGCAACACATTACACATTAGATTATAGAGTAATATAGTTTTAAAAAAAACCTTATAAATTAGAATTAATAAAAACCGTTAAAAATAACCCCAGATTTAACTTTTTACTACGCAGAAAAAAATACGTAAAATAAAAAATAATAACTCGGTTAAAATTGTGTGTATACTCGGAAATGTATATAGGTAGGTAGTTGAAAAGAACGTTTAACGATAAAGCTGGCAATAAAATAAACCTAAGAATTGTTTTCAATGGAACATTAAAAAATATAAATAATAATCACACACGAAACTACCCGGGTTGTTTAATATTTTTGTGATTACGTTTGAAATTCATATCTCAGAAAAATATCAGCGAAATACGGTAAAATATTATAAAAGACGGGCTTAATGGCTTAATGGATTTTTCATTGCAAAAATGTTAGGTATTTCAAAGGAAATATAAATATAAATTTTTGGAAAAAAGGTAGATTATTTTAGTGCTCAGAAATATAATATAATATTAGAATATGTACTTATATGACATCCAGATAAGATTTAATAATAAGAAGTAAGTACAATTATTTTGGAATTCAATTAAAAACGAGGCGAGTTATGGGCGGAAAATACAGTATAGTTATAATATAATATGTATTATTTTTGGCCAATAATGAGTAATGGCCGTATAGTGGGGGTAGGAAACAAATGGAATAATAATTTTAATAAATAAATACCTAAATAAATTAAGCTAGATGTCTATATTTAAAATAAAAAATATTTTAAAAAACTTATTATAAATGGAAATATATTACAATACCTATACTGACGACTATCAATTATAATATTGTCTAATTGTATTATTTATATATTTTATGTTTACGCACTAATAAGCTACTGCCTACCAACTCAATTTAAAAGCTTACTCATACGACCTAACGTCCTTACTGGTATATCAACGTCGTAGACCGTAGTCCACGTAAAAGTAGTATTTTTCAATTCAGTGTACGATGCAAAAACCCGAGTAAAAAGTATGTATTTTTACCTCAACTGCTATTACGTTTTTACCAATATCATGACAATTAAATTACCTACATTATTATACTGACATTCCAATTAAATTATATCATGAATTTGTAAGGCATTCGTTTGGATCCTATATACCGGTTGAAATAGAATATATTATTTATAAATAGATGTATTTACATTTAAAACAATTTATACCCCGTAATATTATTTATTTATTAATACGTCGTCTCGTTTGGAATACATACTAAATTTTACACATGAGAAAGAGATTTCATTCTACTTTTAAAGTTTTAACCGATGTATAAAAACCTAACCTGACTGATATAGTGTGAAGGATTTCATAGAAATTTTCGAAGAAAAACTGCTAAAAATATAGGAAATTGTATGCACAAAAACGAAGGTGTTATAGGTCTTAAACGATTAGAAATTCAAAAAAAAAAATTCAAAAATTCCAATGTGCCTACACAATATCGTCGTCTGCAGTGATGAGGTGAACGAATTCAGTAGACGAGTGCCCAGCACTACAGGAATGGGTAGTCGTCAAAATTTAAAACGTATAATTGGTTTTATGTAGATTTATACGATATACACAATAATAACTTAATTTATATACAGAAGCGTTGATTATAAATGGTGATTTGAAAATGTATTTATAATCAATGATAAAACCATGGAAAGTTAAACGACGAGAGAGGTGCCTATAGATTTTCGTCGGCGTGTTATATTTTATTCGTCGAGGATAAATTAAAATGATTTTTGTGGTTTCAGTATTTTTTCTCCTTCAAACATCAGATACATACACAGTAGGTACCCCCGTGATCGTCGATGGATCGTCATTAAAGGCAGTGTTGTGCAATATTATTTTAATATATTATATACGTCACAATGTTGTTGGTGAGTAATGGGTACTCACGGCATATTTTTAGATCTTCGTCGCTACCGTCTTTGCAATCTACTTCGTTATCGCATTGCCAGTGGAGCGCTATGCAGTGTCCGTTTTTACATTGAAATTCGTCTTCCGAACACGTGACGTTTGCCATTCCTGCGAAAAATATATAAACCATTAATATCCACTCGATGTAACGGCGTCAACGAATCGCGCAAACGATAGTAAATTGAAACTGACATTTGACCTGGTGCGCGTTTTCGGGGAAGCACAAAGTGCGCTCGATTTGGTCCGTCATAACCGTAATATGTGCTTTCTATATTGTATTGTAACACTCGTTTCGAGACACCGTGTGTGTTGTACACAGTATTTCAAATCGATTTCATTCGTAAAATAGTAAAAATAATAATAATATAGGTAGATACAAGGAAGTCGAACGCCGCGTTGTCTACGGCTTTTATAAATAATATTATATTATAAGATGTATTTTACACATAAACGTATTATAAAGATATCTTATAGATAGCTCTATATGGCGTAGGCACGGAATATCTTATGAAGTTATAAATTATAAATTTATAAATTTCATATATTCTACGGTGTAGGTATATAATATAATACTCGAGATGATATTTCATTTAAGAATAAGTGACATCCATTACATTTCATGTATATAATACAGGGTGATTTACCAAATGTGCTCTCCTTTATTTTTTCTTTTAATTATGAATTTTTAAGTAGATAACCTATATCCTAATTCATACATTCAAATACTTTTACAGATTATTCATACCATTTGAGAAGGGGCTTGTGATTTTGTTCAAATGATAGAATCATCTTTTTCCTCTTAAATTATTAAACAGATGAATATTTTAAAAACGTTGGTATATCTGAAACGAAATGCATTTTAGAATTATGTAACTTTATGTACATGGTATAATAGGTTTTGGAGATATGAGGACTTCTATAATATTATGTTAATTTCAAAATTATATGGTAATTATTAATTAATATCACTTTTATTCGACCTATCTATATTAACATTTTATAATTTATAATAAAATATTGTCCTAGTATAATAATCAATATTCACTACTATAGTGGCATTATGTATCATAACAAAATGAGTGTTGCTCAAATCATTTTAGGTGACCTATTTCTCATAATAATATCATACCTACCGATAAAATGTCCTATTTTGTAGATGTCCTTTTGTCAATACCCATATCAACTCATATTTAATATGTTGCTTGATAGTTACACTCGGACACTATGAACACGCCACTGAATCAGTACTTTACATATATACCATATTTTAAAATGTTGGTTAAATTATTTTCAAGGATTATATTGTCTTTGACACACCTATACATTTTAATGACTTGGAAACTATGCGTTCGAATTTAGATGCATCAACATTTTAAAAAAAATAGCTGCTTAACGTTTTAATTCAAAAAAAAAAAAATTATATCATCACGTGACACTCCTTAAATGGTATCTAAAAACCGAGTATAATTTAATAAATCCATAACTAAAGGGAATTTTAGCCACGATTGGTGGGGCGCAACATTTATCATGCGTATAGAGGGGGTTGCGTGAGAAATACATTTTCATCGGTAACCGTCAACGGTCTTGTCACACACTATTTGAATGACCCTGGAGGGTACCAGCTAATACTACCCACTACAATATTATGTCTATGTACGTGAACCCAAATTTTTCGCCACGAGCCGTTTTCATATAATATACAACTCGACTATATTATTATTGCAGGCACGAAGTAGGTACCTCAGCTATTATGTTGTGAAGCAGCAGCGTGAAAACCGTAAGCCTAAATGTGACGTTCGGCCGTTTTCGAAATCGATTTGCACAGCCCGAATGAATAAAAAAGAAAATATACCATCGTATAGGTATGGGAAAACAATTAAACGGTGTCGTCGTCGTCGGCCATAACGCTATAATAATAATAATAATAATAATATACATATATATTATAGGTAGATATACCTAATAATAATATATCGTAAATACACCCTGCAGGTGCCAGGCGAATTCTGGAAAACTCTGCAGCACACACACAATTTTCGACCATCTCCTACCCCCCCCCCCCACGGGTCCGTAATCTCATTTACCTCATTTCGCGGCACCTGATTTCCCCGGGGAACCGCGGGCGCAGTCAATTGAGCGCGCACACTGGCGCACATCACACACGCTCGCGCAAGCGAATAAAAATAAAATAACCTCCGCGGACTTCGTTCGACCGCGGCGGGAGAGGGTCTAAGTTTGTGACTTGTGCGCGAGGCAGCAGCAGCTGCTGGTATATAGTGGTACAGGTACTTGGGACGATGAATTATGGCGGACGGGAAAAAAACACCGCGGGGACCGAGTTTCCCGTTATGCGGGTAGGTATACAGGTGGCACAACACCTGTATTACATTATGCGCACGTCATATAGGACGTATATCATATTATTATATTTTATTCCCGTCGTAATGTCGTGACAGCATGATATACATATATTATTACGATCCGAGCCATTATTATAGGCATACCTAAATATAAATTACAAACACTTGTAGTGATATGTAATTGTAATAATAAGAGGACGTCGTCGCACTCGCATGACGTGTTGTCTACGTCTAAGAATAAAAACACAGCAAAATTTAAAAATGACAATATTTTGCAGGAGAGCAAGACGGTGAGTTCAAATTTTTCTCTTTTGATTTTGAAAACTTAATGGTCATTTAAAAATGTTGAAATTTTCGGTATTTCTAAACTAAGCATTAAATCTAAATATACTACGAGAAAGTACAAAAAAAATCCGATTTGGTTGATATTTTATTGGCCAAAATTAAAGCTCTTGAAATGAATGTATTATTTCCACTATTGGTAGTATACTTAGAAATTACGAAAAGTTCTTTGTGCTTCTACATGGGACGCGAAACCTAATTTCGGATAGTAGGTCAGAACAGTCGATGAGGTTGTTTAAAATATACACTCATAACTTGCTAGAAAAATTGAATTATCGTAAAAAACCAACATACGAACACAGATTATGTTCTTACCATATAAAGTTTCATCGTACATCGATTCACTCTAATTTTTAAACTAACGGAGTTAAACGCGATCTGCTGAGCGTAAATTTTGGTATGGCATTGAACATCTATTATTTTTATTGTGATACCGCAAAAGCGCAATGCAGCTAATTAGATTTTTTGCCATCGAAATACTTATATAGATATATAATACGTATAAGTACCAGACACGGATTCAGAGCAAAGATCTGGGGGGCCCCAAATAATTTTTTTACACCACAAATTACAATATACGCTTTATTCTAAATTCACATTTTTTTCCCAATATTAGGTAGTATATAAATCTAAATGTAATAAACCAATTAATAATTATAGGTATATTAAATAACAAAATCCAAACGTCTTTTCACATTGTCGTTTTTTCCAAAACGGTCAACTATTAGGTCAATGTTTATGTAAATTTTTCTGTGAAAATTGGAGAAATAATGCGTCTAGATCTATCATTTACAGGTACAAATGAATATATATATATTTTAATTCGTGGTACATACATAGTACGGCATTGTCGCATTGATTTATCAAATTACTTTTCAATTCCTACATATTATCGACTCTCGTAGTCTCGTCAATATAACGTCATCGAAACAATAAATAGACACTTGTAGACTTTAAAAATAACCTCTGCTATAAAGAAGGGTAGTTACAATTATTATCAGTGGCGTGGTGAACGGTATAATTTCAGAGGCAATCGCCACTGATATTTTTTTTAAATAGAGAGGTGGGTGGTAGCCGGCGATGGATACCCTATAGCAAGTGTAACATATGATATATGACTCAATATAGGTAGTCAATAATGATCTGAAATATAATTAGTTATGTATACTATATCAGTACATTATTATACATTAATACTTGGGATATTTGTTTGCCTCTGTTTTCAGTTCGCCACGCCACTGATTATTATACTCGTGTATGCAGCGATCTATCATAAGATAATAATATATTATGTATGTTATAATATACAATATACGTCCAATATTCCTATCGCATTTTGGGAAAAATTGAAGAATATCATCCTCGAGAGAAGGATGTTTATTGTGTAATTGAACGGTCGTTGCGATACTGTATTATTGAAATATATTTGGATTCGACATTTCGACAGTCGACGACACACACGCACACATCCATATATCATTATTATTATTATTGAATTACACGTCGGAGGTTTCTTTTTTCCGCGTGCAAAACTGTCGGCACACGCACACGCCACCACCGGAAATCAAATCGAATTTCGATGACTTCCGCTATGATTTTCCACGCATTCGTAATTCATATATCATCGCGATATCCGTGCGGGTTGTATACAATTTATATTATTATTATAATATTATACCTATTCGTACTTACGACAGAAATGCCGCTGTCGCCTTTGTCGATCCCATCTAAAGCGTGCATGTAATGATATTGTATTGTTGTGTTGCATATATATAATATTATAATATATATTATACATATCGCGAGTGCGATAACCGATGGCGATAATTTATTGCAGCAATAACTTTGGCGGTAACTGTAGTATTAGGTTATAGGTACCTATATGGCTATATGGAACAGGAAGAGCCGCTTAAACGAAAAATCGGAAACACCAGCGAACACAGTACGTATATATATGTAACATATTATGTATATGAATTTATACCGACGGACATATAGAGCGTCGCGGTCCGACATTTCACCGGCCTTTTTACAATAATATTATTATCATATTAATATCAGGTAAGTATATATACCTATTTGGCTGTATTATACTACAGCACTGTAGAAATCAGTGGGTAATTATAATTTAGTATGTGTTCATATTTACAGAGTTAAATGCCCTTTGAGAGGAGGGTCGACGCGACGGTTATGGACCATTCCACTGGAAATAGGTAATTAAAGGATGTAGGTATACAAATAATATTTATGAATATACAACGAGTATATACATCTATGACATATTTGTACAACGATGACCTATATATATAGCTGCAGACCTAAGTGCAGTTTGCTCGCGAGTGGCTATCGATGACAGCTGCTCGTCACTATAGTATATAACTAATATAATAATATATACAATACGTATATATGAGGTGGTCACACGATGCAATCATTTACTTGGAAATACCTTAGGCGGGTAAATAACAAAAATAATGATATAGGTCATCGGGTGGTAAGTTTTTACTTTACTCATATACCTACCTACACAACAATAATATAGACACTCTCCATCAAACTTTGTTATTGGAGCGCAGTTTCCTCGAAAATAATAACAAAAAAAGAACGCGTGTCGGTAAGCACAAGTCGAAGTACAAACATGTATAATATTATATTATATATATAGTATAAAAACTTACTATTATATACTTCATGGCCTATATATAGGCACCTACTTACTATATATGTATGTATATATTTTGCTCCTGCTGAATTTAATTATTTTCATCCATTCATTAGCATCTTAATGAACATTTTATTATGCGAAAAAGGAGTGAAGTTTCTTCTTATACTTCTCTCTCTCTATACATATACCTTTTTTTTTCTTCTTGAGGGTATATAACGTACGTCTTAAATAAGAAATTAATGTCTAAGGTCATTAGGGAAATGTCTGTTACGCGAAGTAATTGTATTTAAACGCAACGACTTTTATAGTATACATTATATTATTATACGCACGGCGAACTAATAACGATTCGAATTCGGACCATAATTTTAATTAAACGCAGAATGGAAAAAGAGCAGCAGATTATACTGCCGTAATGATTCTAAACGGTCGGTCGATTTTGGTTATTCTTTAAAGAACAATAAGACGGATACACGGCGGCGGTACGTGCAGCAATTGGGTGTTGTTTTTTTTTCTCTTTCCTAGAGTCAAACTTTGAAACCTTTAATGTAGTTCAGAATAAAAAAAAAAAACGTAGAACAAATCAACCCTGAATAAGAAGAATAGGACCTACGGTCAGGGTATAAATTTACCAAAACGGAAGAGCGAGTGTCGGTGGACGGGTCGGGGGACCGATGTGTTTAGAGGAAACGTTTTAAAAAAAAAAAAGAAATAACGGCGACTTCGATGTCTAAAAGTGACTGGGACGGCGAGGGGCCTAAACTTTTAACGTTTCTCCAGGGATTGCGTTTGACAAGTGTTTATAATGCCTAAAAAAAAAGTTTTTCGAACTCGCGACTATACGTTTCGAATGATAATTATAAAATACTTTCGTCGTTTGTTGCCATGGTATTCAAAATGTATCCCAAAACTGTGTAATTTTTTTTTAAACAAAAAAAAAAACAGAGCACAGTTTAAGAGCGTTAATACCGTCGATATATTTTATAGCCTTTAGATAAATACCTAGATGGGTCAATTGTGAAAGTTGGCATATGATTTTGAAGGTTAATGACGCAGAAAAAAAAACCGAGGATTTTACTGGTAAATAAAAACAGTATTGTTTATCATAAACAAATTATTTTCTAAATTACTTATTGGTAGGTATCTGATTAACGCCAAAGTAGTGAGTAATAAGTATAAAAACATATTTACATATTTATCACATATTTTTTTTATAGGATTTTGCAAGTTTGTTTTTATTTTATGGAGTTTGCAATCCAAATCCTTTAGGAATATGAATTACCTAAATAGTAAATACCTACTAATAATTGTAAAAATTTATCATTTTAATATCTTACTATAATTTAGGAAAATGTCAACATGAATTGTTACAAATTCTGAAAAATTAGCATAACATTTATACAATTTACAAAATATGTAATTCTATCTTAATAATTTTTTTTATTCAACGTTTCTATACTATGAAATTCATTAGTGTACTTGATTGATAGGGCACATTTTTGAATCCTTACCATCACATCTTATTATGAGATACTAGTACTTAATATTTTAAAATCTTCAAATAAAAATATTAACACTTTTGGTAAACTGATCTTCACTCTATACTTACTATCATATTTTGAATACAAAGATCTACATTCTACAGTGTATTTTGAAATTTAAAAAAAATTATTTAATACTGGCTAAGATCAAGTTGAGTCAAATTATCATTCGCATGTGTTCTGTTTGTCTTATTTAATTACCTATTAATTATTCTTTATTAATATTAGACTGAGGACTATAACATAAAATGTATTGTCTCTGTAACTAACGCGTCATACTACTATATTAAGTACCAATTAACTGTTTTTTAATTTTGGAGTAAATTGACACACTATCACATTTAAAGGTTAGACTATTGTCTAGGGCCTAGTGTAGGTTTTTTTACTGTTTAAATTTGAAAACGAGTTATGAGTATTTTATTTTAACTGACATTTTTTTATTAGAAAAACCTGTGGAGGACCCTGGATGATATTCTTACCTTTAAATTTTACAATAGGTAATTTCACTCATATGTTTAAATTGATTATTCTTGAACATAAAGTTTGCTGTTATGCATTTGTTAGACGGAGACAACACATGTAGGTACTAGGTATAATACATCCTCATAACACCAATGACTATTTCTACTAATCTTATTCAATTTCTGAAGCATTGTTAAGTTTTATTTATTCACTATTTGTAAGTTACATTGAAACACAAGTAGTTCAGACTAAAGACAGTAACATGCGTTTACTTTACTTGTTATCATACCAAAACTTGAATAATGCATATGTTAATGTGACCAAATTGTATTTCCATTTTGTCAAAGTACCATTACTAAACATAACAATGAATATTTGATTCTACCAGTATACATATAATTTTAACCTATGTCATTAGTGAGCTTTCTAAATCCACAGACACAATTGTGAACGGAAGTTAGTCACAATACAATTTGTGTATTGTGATTCTAATAGAAGCAAACAGAAGTTTACATTTTATGACATTCATTTGTACATAAGACACATTTATCAACGACATTTCTCATCGTTGGATGTTTTAAGTAATTAAAATAACAGTAATAGAAATTTCAAAACAATTTAATTATATTTTACCCTAAAATAAATAACAATATATTGTTAAGTTCATCCTTTTATTATAACTCATAGATAATCTGAAGACTAATATAATATCTAAGACACTATTATCTACATTTATTATGATGACCAGTTTAGAACAATATAAATAAACAAATTTTATCTAGCTCAACTATTCAATCTGACTTACAATCAATTAGATCTTATACTTAAAAAATGTAAATACATATTATTTTTTTTCCATAATAGGTAGTATGAGCTTCACTAAAAATAGTACTATGTTCATAATTATTTGGCATTAAAATCAAGTCTTAAATTTTTGCCGACATTTTCATGCATTTGGAAATATTTGACGATGCATCGATCCAAACATACACTTTCTCCTTTATTCAGTTCACCCGCCTTATGTTCTGGCTTGACACATTTCTTTCTGCATGTTTCGGTCATACGACCATACATATCAGCCATCATGTCTAATTCCACTTGTTGCAAGGTAGTAAGGTTCTGTGGTATTTGTACTTGTGTTCCAGCCATGATTGTATATTTTTTTCAGAAATGTGAAATTAGAATTTCCTTGAACTTGGATCGTATTCTCCTAGGTTTGATGAGCGTATACGTTCTCTAGCTTTCATACTATCATAACGTTTGGAATCGACATATCGCTTTGATAGGACAAATGAATAAAGACCACCAGTAATAACAATTGACCTTAAAAAAAAAAATTATAACTTCAACAAGATGTTAACGATCCAATAATAATATTTGATTAAAATAAGGGAGTATCTATACATTTATCTCAATAAAATATTGTGGTATCTAACAGTTTAAATTTTAATTAATAAGTACCATAATGAATATAGGGCAATCTAACACAATGGTATATTTTTTCTAAACTAATGAAAATAACCGAGCAAGGCAATTGTTACAGAATTTTATTTTATACATTTTGAAATATAATATTGAATGTTATATTATTAACACTAAGCTTTGCAGTAATTCCAGTAAGTAATACAATATTATATTGAAATAAATATCCAACTTTATCTTATTATTTTAATTGATTTATACCCGCATAAATATATAAATAAGTGCAATAATATTTTGTTTTTAAATACGTTGGTTTACAAATTTTACGAAAGAGTCAGGAATTTAATAGAAAAATTAACTATAAAAAATTCATTTCATTAAAATTTTGTGTAGGTTATCAACATAATATTATTATGTTATCACTGTATATATACTTTGATATTGATAACAATCGTATTGGAAGTATTCAAAATCGAAATTTGTGCGAGAAATCCTGCCTATTTAACTTATTTTAGACATAAAATTCAATATAGGTACATAATCAAACTACCTATATAGTAATATGATTATAAACCATGATAATAATATAACATAATACTATATTATTCAGGTACTTAGGTAATGTTAATATGAAGTATAAACGACTTACCATCCAATGAAGACTTTCTGGAAGTGATTCAATTTCATGCTTTCCAAATCAACATATTTAACTGACCGCTTCGATGAAAGAACTTTTTTTAGAAAATAATTTATCAAAGTTATTAATTTCAAGAGTAACAAAAAGTTGCAAACTTTTAACACGTGTTTAAGGTCCGCACGAATCGGGACGATAACCTTATCTGTGTCAGTGGCTACCCGGACATTGCGAGCGGCGCCGCCCGGTTACGTCGACTATCGATTTTCTCTTACAGTGTGACCACGCACCGCAATATTTACCGTACAACACAATACAACGGTGACGGTAACAATATTTTATTCCAACGTAATAATAATATTTATAATAGTAATAATACGGTACTGGCGTACTGCTATAGAATTTAATTATGGTAGTGTTGAACACGGGGGAAGGTGATCTTATGAATGTCAAAGAATAATGTAGAACACGACGTATTGTGCATACCTACTGGCTACTTATAGAATATGAAAAAAATAATAATAATAACGAGCCCTTCAAATTCAATTATAGTTTCACTTTCACAAGTTCTAAAGCTGGCAAACGCACCGCGTCGGCAAGTTATTATTATTAAACGTAAATTACGTATTTATGCTGGCACGAATGATAAAAAATGATTTGTTTAGGCGAAGTTGTTACAAGACAACTGATTGAAATTAGTGTATCGGTTGCCTAAATACTATTGTTATACTGTTATTTATTAGGAACATTATGCAGCTGATCTACACAATGTTTTATGAAAAGCTGGCGAAACTGTATAAAAGTTTAATTTATAACACACAACATCAATGTGCAATACTAACATAACTGAAGACCATATACTACCCGTATAGGGGCGTTTGTATGCTTACTTAGGGAGTCGTTTCCTTTTCACTGCAGTGAGGGTGGTTTTACATATGCCTATATACACATTGAAATATTGTATTTAGGATTTTGGTATCCAGAAGCGGTACAAGTTATATCTTATATTTTTCCGACCTCGCGGGTATGAGAAATTGTTACCATTTACCCATGTACTCACTACTTAATATACTTATTCCTATGTGTAGGAACATAATATGATCTTCCAGAGCTCTCCCTTCGAATAGATATTAGGTACAACCGATATTAAAATTGATGAACATATAGGCCAGTGTAGATATTATATCATTTGTTTTTTTTTAAAATTAATTTGTATTTTACCATGGCACGAACCTGCATAACTCAAAATGCATTTATCAATATTTACTGCAAACATATGGATGTGTTAAATCATTGGTTGTAAAGATATATTGTCAGAGTCTAGCAAGTTGTATAAGTAGGTAGTAGGTAGTTACCAAGTAAGCTGTCTATTATTCCTTTCCACAAATTAACTATATAAACAGGAAAGCTATATCTTTAGAATAGTATAATATACCTATCTAAGGTTGTAAAGGTTATTCTAAGACGGACGTGTGCTTATCCCTTCTCTATATACGCCTCCTGCCAGTGGCGTACGCAGAAGTTTTCAACGGGGGTGGGGGCTTAAAATTAATTACCTATCTTTACAGGAAAATTGGTATTAAAAAATAACGTTTTCGCAAAAATGAATTCATTCTGCAGGTAAGACGTTTATTAATTTACGTCTTGCTTACTATATAGTCGATGACAGCTAGTTGAAACTCGATAAATATTTCTTCTGAAGTAATACTAATAAGCCCGTTAGCCCCCCCCCTGCGTGCACCGCTGCCTCCTGCCTTTCCGCGCTCAAAGAGTTGTCAGCCGGGTCAACGACAGCGGCTGCAGCTTCAGTCCGCCCGTCCCATACCCATTATATATATTAGGTGATATACGCAGTAACGAGTTATTATCAAACACGGGACATCGTATTAATCCGATAAGCTACCGAACATCAAGCCTACCGAACTCGCCACCGCCTGCACCCGTACATAGTCATAGTATATACCTATGTATGACATAATTTATTACACGGGCCGGTAGCGCGATATATGTATACTGTGCGCTATGTACGTACGTATATAATGCATTTGCGGCTTCAAAAATTCAATATCGAAAATACACGCACGTCATATATACACGTATATATATATACATATTCTGCGTCCCATACGCACACGCACACATCGCTCGATCGACGTCGTACCATTAGCCGCGCGATATCTCTATTCTTCCTCCACATAATAGGTGTGTACACGACTGCTGTTGTATACACACACTAACGTCCACTCACACATATTTCATATACTTTAATATATATAGTTGGCAGCAGCATCGGCTCCTAATATTTATACGCGGAGATATCGATTTCCTCGCCGCTTAATAATATCGTGTACGCGCTGCGCAGCGGCTTACTCGAATAATATAATTGCGTTATCAAAACGTTATCAAACTTTGGACGCGACCGTGCCGCCGCCGGTCTCTAATTTACGACGAGGGACGCCGCCGCCGCCGCCGCCGCCACCGCGCGATTTATTGTTGCCGGTCTGTATAGATAAACTCGACCGCCGCCGCTCGTTCAAAAAGCAAACAACCGCGGCCGCTCATCCATTACTCACCCGCGGGTCGCCCTCCCTCCGCGGTCTGCCGCGGTATCCGGGGGAGGGGGTGTTTTTTTTTTCAAACGCGCAAACCTATACATATATTGTATTGTGCATAAAAAGGGTAACCGCGTTATATGCGCTGCTGCAGCAAGCGCACGAAAACTGGATGAAAAAAAATTCACGCGCAACGGGGTTGATGGATGTGCTCGCGCGTGCGCCCCCCCAGACGGACAACGCGGACATGGCGAACGAAACGAATGGGCCGCGGGCGTATTATACCCACATACCCACACGTCCATGTATCGCCACCGCGGTCGTGTTTCGGGTCCGATAGCCGAGGAGGATATAACGGTATATATAATACGTGTTCGGAAAATGCGAGGGAACGTATTACAGCGATTCGCGGGGGCAGAGGTGCGCCTTTGTACTCGCCTGCGTAACACATATATACGATATACGAATATGTACGTATATACATATAGATATATCTGCAGAAGAACGAGCGAGAAAACGCGTTGATTAGAATTTCGATCGGAGTCTTTACTATAAGGATTATTATTATTATAATATATAATATTATTATGTAATTTATCGCTTTGCAGCAAACGGTGGTATATATACGTCAGTTATATAGGTGTATACTTGTGTACAGGTTAGGTAGTATGCGTACAAGTATCGTATCACGTACAAATAATGCTCGTATAGGTATATCGCAGTATTATTTGGTATAATTTGTCGTTTGAATTTTTAAATCTCATAATATTATATAGATTTTAAGGTTTGAGATCCACATTGTATAAACGCAGTAGCACGTTCTATGTTTTCGCAGACCTTGTATACGCTATCCATGCTTAAATTGCAGTACATATAGCTATATACCATAATACGATGTTATAAATTTGTGTTTGCATATAATTAGTATAATAACAAGTAATTACTCACATATAATTTCATAGCTCATATTAATAGTTGCACTTACCTGTTCCAATTCATACTATAAGTATATTATAAAACTAGAAAACAAATAACATTACTTATTATTTATTATTAAATATACAATTTTTCTAAATTACAATTGAAACATTTCAAAGCACTAAACAGTAATGTTTGTGTTCATATGTGGACAGATGGAAGACTACAATTTAAAATTTTTATTAAACTTTGTACTCGCGAGGATGCTAAAACTTCCCTAGCCGCCCGATGGCACTTAGTTAACGGCCCTTAGTTTTACCTATGATAAAATTGGTTTCCTTTTAGTTGGTACTCCCTTATGGTTTATAGTTTTCCTATATTAAATTAGGAGCTATACTAATTACTATTTGCAGACTTACACTATTAGGACCTATACGGTTGGTGTGAGAAGAAATCGATAACGAAAATTCCGTGATTGAACGTCTGCTAAACAGATTCTAACCTAACTGCAATTACTCGTCTGTTGTGAAAATCGGTAAATATGGTCGTAGAGAAATTGAAAACAATTATATATATATATACATTGGTATATTCCACAGGTATATCTTATATATATACGATTCCGGTGAAGCTATATTAGCTACATAACCTTTCGATACTGTGCTATGTACCTATATATAGTATCCTTGATCTGAGACGTTCCTTCACTGGCAGTCACCATTGCGTTAGCACGACAGTTATACTACTTATACTGCATATAATATATAACTATATGTCTATAATCTATATAAGTAATATAGCGATACATACCTACGACAACAAACGTTTACAGAATAAGAAGGTAGGGGTTGGTTGGCGACCGTGAATTTTTAATTACATCCTTTTGTACCTAAGTTAACTAACTAACCTATACAGCATATTTTTTCATAGTAAACTTGTTTGCAGGACATATTTTATATTTTTTTTTACAATTTAGTTAGTGTTGATAATCAATATCATTATAATATTACTTGTTTTTATACATTCCATAGATAATAATAATGTGAACTATAGATACGTTTTTATTAAAAAATTAAATTAAAAATAATAAAATATAATATCATATTTGATTTTATTATAATTATCAAATTATAACTATTCCAAAGGTCTTATTTATGGATAACATGTGTAGATTTAAGACTATAAACTTTCTGGTAGACATCAACTTTTTAGTAAGAATAGTTTAAAACAACAAAGACACAAATATTAATTTAACTAAACTGATATTATAAGTACGCTGCTTATCACAATGCTCAAAGTTTATGCTTAAATGATTTCCATACAAGGTAAATCATTTTACCAGCGTATCTATATATCAGATATAATACGAGCGTATAGCGTGTTGTAATTTAGTTATTTCTATAAATGGTTTTTAATATTATTAGAAGAAATGTGCGGAATTCATTAATCAAAAAAATAAAATAAAATTTAAATTCAGAATAAACTGTCAGTCATATTATATGTGAGTCCAAAAAACATTTTTTTTTCTCCTCGATAACGTGTTTTAGATTTTTTATAATACATCTTTTGCACAGTACTAAAAAAAAAAAACGTTATACAAAATGTTTGAGGAAATCACTCATGTCGGATAATGTATTTTAAAATGTCGTTGAACATTTTTTGCACAATCCTATTGGGCAAAAATAAAAACCGGGAAAAAAATAAAAATGTCAATTCACGACGTTATATTGATAGTTGTTAATATTGGTGTAATAATTTTGATTATAACGGTGAATTTTTTACTACTACGATTTTAAATTAAGCACTCGTTTAAACATATAATATAGGCATTATATATATTTATTAAAATATGTATATTACATAATAACAGCCACGATAGATATTTCCTAAATAATATTATGTTACAAATCGAAGCGTTATTCATATTTTCGGGGATATTAATCGATGTTGGATGTTAAAATTATTATTATTAGTTGATTTTTTTGTAGCCACACACAATTAACTGTTTCATGCGTATTATTATTATTGTTGTACTATAATAATAATAATAATAATATATAGAACTATACGCTTTATTTTTTTTCTTCACTGACAGTTAATGATCATTTCTGTACACATATACATTATGCACACATCGCGGAAGTGTTTTTGGTTGTGGTGAGCTCTCCTGTGTGTGTGTGTTGTTTACGGTGTGGTTGTGTAAGCCACTGCCGTCACCGCCACCTACCTACCTATCAACCAACCGACCTACCAACCTATATATCTCTACCATTTTTGGGGAAAAGTGTGAGGGGGCGACTGCGGCGGATGTGTCGACGGAGAATTAATTATACGAACGGCCGAGACGTCGCCGCACAAAGGTCCCAAACATAATAACGCATTATAGCGTGTTGGATAAGTCTAAAGCGGATGTTTGTGAACGGCGTCTATATTATATATTATTATAATAGTGGCTTTTGTATTAATATATATATATATACGTACAGGACGAGTAGATTTGGTAAACACAAAAGGATTAGACGACGAGATGAAAAAATCCAAAATTTCAATATTTTTTACCGACACTTAACACGACAATGTATATTATATTAATTATATTATTTAGTCGCACGCGAAGGCTCGATAAAATAAGTGCGAAATCGTGCGTAGATACGTTTTCAACGGAAATTCGCTAAAAATTAGACGTATAGGTACCTATATTTTACCATGAAGGGCATTTTCAAAAATATATTTTCGTTAGGATCCGAGCAAACTATAGTTATCGTAAAAAGTATAAACATATTATTGCGTTACGCCTATTAAGACATGTGAAACACCGGAACAGATCATTTTTCGGATGGTCTGATAATAAATATTACCTATAATGAGTAATGACGTCCTAATTAAAGCACTTAATTAGATATTATAAAACAATAATCTATAAATATATCGATGTGCGATTGACAGATATATATGTCAAAATATTACTCAGGTTTTGAGCTAGTCAACTCGGTCGAATTTACTATTCATCGAGACGTCAAAGCATAATATAAATATTTAGGTGATCAGTTCTTATCAGTACCTCCTACTAGATATTCGATACCTGACTGAAGCCGCAGCGATAATCAAATATCGACAGTTTCTATTGTCGGCGTGTATTGGTCGTATACATATTTTTAGTGAACAAGAGTAAAATCCATATGATTCATTAATGAACTTTAAACAATATTATATATTCACGTTAAAGTGTGAAACAGTTAAACAAAGTTATGAATGCCTATACTTAATACCTTTGTTATTGAAACACATTTTTCATTTTGTCATCCTTTTAACAACATATACATTATCGACTAATCCCGCTACACGTATAATGCCATAATTATTAATATATGCGAACCAAGAATTACGATTATTTATTCGAAAAATTGTTCATTAAATATTTTGTTCTAACTACGTTTCTATCCTATGCACGATGATTACAAAAGTAATATTTCAAAGAAAGTAATTTTATCGATAATCCTTATGGCTCTGCTCGACGCGGAATTTAATTTAAAATGTTTATTTATTTTTCATCAGAATAGATGGAATATTCAAGGTTACGTGTGCACTTCTATATACTTAGATTCTACCTTAGGATCCAAATAATATGATGGAAAAAAATGTTTACCTTCGTATATTATTATTTATTTTTAATAGTGATATTTGAGTTTTAAAGGGAAAATTCTTGATTCCCGTGTGTATAGGAATAATAGATACTGCAATATTCTTTTATAATCCCAACGGCTTATGTCGTAACACATAAGAGTATAATTTAATACCTAACGAATGGTCATCGACAGTTACACAAATGTGATCCCGGTAGTTTAAATTATCAATCGAAAACTTCAAAACATGTAGGTATACAGGCGTGATATCAGTGAACAATATTATACATTTATTATACGCCACATTATTACGTTATAGTGAACATATAAAACATACAATAAAATACTATATTAGTACCTATTAGTTATTATTTAGATAATTGATTTTAACTATGGTTAAAATTCCTAATTTAGTCCGATTGAGAACATAGAATTTGCATATAATAAAATATTTAAATCTAGATCTGGCTATAGTTTGGGGAATATGTTAAAGACATTAATACAGTACAACTTAGTTTATAACACGAGTTCAGATAGTGGTGTCGTAACATTTTAACAACAACCAAGTGTGAAATTTTAAGTTTAAGTATATTAAATTGCATATTATGTTTACTATATATACATAAGAACGGCAAATAGGAAAAAAAAACCTTATGGTGTTGAAAGGAATCTATAATCTAATACTAGTTATACGGGCGATCAGGGCGGAGGTTCACAAAACTTTTGAACCAAGATCTATCGTTTGCAGTTCAAATAATCCTTTTAATTCGTTTTTTTAATACCATTCGTTCATAGAAATATAACATTTAACCCGAAATACTAGAAATTATTCTACAGTGTACATGAATATACACATGGTCCGTACCACGCTGTATTCGAATATTCACTTTGAGGTTTGAGTTTCCGTATTTCCCGTCGTTTGAAAAGTGCACGTGCATTACAGGAAATCCAGTATAATAAATTATAATAATTTATACAACATAATATACTTATACTATATCGCGTAGGTATTCTGAACTTTCGAAAATAAACAACATTTTTATCATATTTTAGGGGTAACCTAATTTCATTTCGTTTATGTGAATTGTGAAACCTTCTAGAAAAAAAGACCCAAACACCAGAAAACGCCAACGACAGTGTTTTTTAGAAACAAAAGGTTTTTCGAAGGGATAACCTCTAAAGAAATGTCATCAATTTAAAATGTCAATATTATAGAAGAATAACGTTTTTTTTTTTGCGTTGTAAAATATCAAAGTTACACCGAAAAGAAAATTCGTATCTGTAAAACATGCCTTAGCAATTTATATTATTGCGTCTTTGCAAACACTACTCCCAAATAGATGGTCCTATGATAATTACATCACCAATAAAGTGTAGAGATGCAAACAATAGCGCCAAGTGGATTTCAATTGAAAAAAAACATAAATATCTTACGCCATTTAAGCACACACTATTCCGTTGTATCTTTTATTTTCGTATCTTTCGTAATATTCTATATTGTACACACACACACACACACACACACACACATATATATATTATGTATCTAGTAGGAGAACTTGAAGGGATATAATATATTTTAGGTGCATGATATATCTGTCAAACATCTCATGTTATCTTTCCAATAATACAGGCCCACGTTCACCTTATCCCCAGATACCTGTGACCTGTCACACCACTCACGCGCAGCACTTCACTAAATTATAAACACTAGCACGTATACGATATATATATATCCCTATCCGAATTTCTCGAGGCTCTATAATTGGAGCGGCGTATATGTGTATATATATAATAATAGTTGTATACGCGGCGGCGAGAATGACGGGAGGACGGTGGTGGCATATCCTTAAGGGACAGACGATTATTTTCCCCGGGGAAGCGCGGCGGCGTGTAATATTTACTGTGTTATATCATACACTGCAGTGTGGTTAGAAAGTGACGAAGGATAATGGCGCGAGCCCATGTGCATATATGCTTGTATATGTAATGTAATGTATGTGTGTGCGAATATTATATTATATAGCCCCCGTGATGTATACGTCATATATATATGTATATGAACACCTATAGGTACGCGGCTACATAATATATATGTGCAATTGACAGCTGTTGTATATACAACCACCGTGTCCCGGGTCAAATGCGTCTTGTCAAAATATAAACGAATATATTATCATAATACTGATAATACAATATTATTGTGCTGCAGTCTTTATGAACGCGTCAGCGAACTACGACGAGTAAAGACACGTCGTCGTGCGCAATAGGTGTACCTATATAATATGCACTGCGGCAGTAGGTATAGCAGGAGCAGCTTGCAGAATAAGATTTTGGCGGGTATATTATACGCGGGAGTTATTGTACACATACACGGGTTTTCGGCTCGTCGAGAGGATTATGAGTTTCCAAATACCCGAAACTCATACGGCGCGGTCCTTTATAGTTCTATACATATGTGTGTGTGTGTGTGTGTGTGTGTGTGTGTGTGCGTATTGCGTATATACGCAATATATACACTCCCGTCGCCGCCAACATCTTATACATATAAAGCGTACGAGTTTCTCATAAATTATAAGCTTATTCGCCGATAGGAACTCCGATATATATGTATACGTGCAGGAACGGGCTGGGACGTGTGCGCTGCACCGTGTGTGGATCAGCAGCGAAGGGCAGGACCATACGGGACCGCCGCGGCGGTAGCTGCGTGAGACGGATGGAGGCGGAGAGAAAAGGAGTATAAGGGAGAGAGAGAGAGAGAGATATGGACATGGAGAGGAGACAGTGAAAAAGACCGTGAGAGAGAGAGAGAGAGGGGGGGAGGTGTTTCGGAGAGACTGCAGAGGGTATGAATGGGAGAAAGTGATGAGAGGGGAGAGAGGAGAGAGGAGAGACTGTACGCCATCGTCATGGCAACCGATGGTCGTGTGGCTGGCTGCTGCTTTGGTCCGCGGAGAGCGCGCACACACAAAATATCTCGCTCGCCCGATGCGGGAAAAATAAAAAAAAAAATAAGGCGAATATATATTTCGTCTGTCCGTTATTGATTTCGCGACAACGATTTTTTATTTTTATTATTTTTGAATACCTACCGTAAATGGTGATCTTTATCGAACTGTAGCTAATACAGTTAACCGACCGGACCCATCCCCGCCGCCTCGTCCCTGCAGCTGCACCCGAAGACGAAATACGTTCGTTAATAGAAAAGTTGTCGTAGAAAAAGTTTTCGTGTGTAGTTTATACCTACGCGCTTTATACAGGTACTATTATGTATTAATACATGTACTCGCCCGTCCGTTGTAAATTGTCCGTAGGGCATTTTCGGGCAGCGATGGCGATGCTACTTAATAATCCATTTATAGTGCTCCCGATTTGAAATGGACCGGAATGCTACTTGTATTAAAGACGGCGGCAGAGTATTATAACGTAATAATATAGTCGATGACGTCGTCGACTAAGCAAACGGCGGGAAAAAAACAAATAAGACGCATTAAGGCCGATGGGAAGGGAAAAGGGAACGAAATTCGAGACACCATAATGCACAAGAGTTCATTAAAGCCGTCGGTTGTGACTACAACTTTTGTCAATTTTATTATTTGTACACAAATAACATAATAATTTAATTATAAGGCTGTATTTTTAAAACTATAAAAATTGTAGAAGTCCAACACACCACGGTACAAATTAGAACATTTTTTCCAAACTTTAGATAGTTTAAATGAAACATTCAAATTAACACATCATTATTTTAAACACAAATGCTCAAGTAAATATAACATTTAATCAGTTATTATATTTACAAAAGTCGTTAATATATTATAATACAGCAATGCTTTGATAATTATATTATATTGATTTTGTTTGATAAGTTGTTAAGAATATATAGTTGAATGTTTTATATTTATGCGAGCGAATGCTGTAAAATATAATAAAAACACAATATCTGGTTGACGAAGATAATATTACTGCCCAAATGGACTAACAAAAATCAATGTGAACATAAAACGATTAGTATTCAAAAGAACGAATAATGTCTACCCGTGATACTGAGATTATAGTCTATAGTATAGATTAAGTACATATATTACAGCTGGATATAGGACTATTATAAAAGTAAGTACCACCTACCTTAAGCTTGTTATTTTTATGACTATTATATTGTAATATCCTAATCATTATCAATAGATTTTTATTTTATTGCTTATGGAAAGTCTTCAAGAACAACGGTTATTGTTTATTACATATTAGGCTGCTATAAGTTCCTGTACAGTCTCATATTCTTACGAGCAACGGACAACGAACAATATAAAAGTGCAATTTGTTATTATTAATACATTTATTACACTATATCTACCTACTGGAGTCTTGCATTCATTTGTCATCATAAAAACGGCGGTAAAAATCATATCAGTATTAAGATCTTGTGTACTTATATGTATGCACCTATCCACAATATTTTTGCAGCTTGCAAATTTGAAAGTATATTATAAAATATATAGTAAACAAAATACTATTATAACGAATAATAACAAAATAAAATATATCTTAAAATATTTATCATGTAATTTTACAACGATCCATTATTATAAATTATAACCATAGTCCATTATACAATATTATAATTACCCAATGCGAATATTGCATGTAATACCATGACGTATCTGTAATAACCACAGTTGTTATAATATTATTATAGATGTAAAAAATATGTGAATAATGACAAATTATGTACTGCAGTTAATTATCATGTATATTTTATATACATAGTAACTTATAAACTATTAGTAGGTAGTTGATTGAAAATAAATATACATTTTCATAAATCATTGCTTTAGTGCGTTCTTTTTTGTTTTTTTGTCACTGATGATGCAAGTTCTAAACTGTTCTAAATTAAAATTCAATATTAAATGTCGTATAATTTTGTAATAGAAAAAAAGTTTTAGCTCTAGCATAAAAATAGTAATAATATTATTATGTATTTTGATTTTCGTTTCAACCTAATGGCTCTAAGTTTTTTTCACTAATTTCTTCATCAATCGAATTACTTATGAACTCATCGTACCGAACATATTACACACCAAGGCGCTATACGTACAAAACAATAAATGAACCTTCACACCGAATAACGCCCAAAATTTTTCAAATCGTTTTAGACGCACAAAATAAAGAATAATGAACCGAAAAATCACGAATGAAAGGGGAAGTAATGGGTTACGTTGCAATTCAATCGGAGTTTCACCTTTCATATTATATACGCATATACCTACATGCGTTTAATCGTTTAGGTTTTTTTTTATCGTACGATTTAAGTACACTGGGGAAATTACCCATATACATAGGTACATATAATACAGTAGGTAGGTATTTTATGTTTATTTTAAATAATATTGTCTGCAGTATATATACGCTATAGGGCCGGAATGTCGGCCGTCACGACTGCTTAATTAACTTTAATAATAATAATACGTAATATCATAAAATATTTATGTTGTATCATAACTCCGTATTACAATCCGTGTCCAACAATTGTAGCGAACCGCGATTGACGTTGTAGTAGGTACATTATAATCGTTCGGATGTACCTGCCTATATTATTATTATGTTATAGATTGAGCACATTTATCGATTAACCGGGTATATGTTTTACCGTCGTCGTTTGTATTTGGCGTTGTTAACTTAAAAGACAAAACATTGTTCTCATACCTCTCTCTCTCTCTCCACAAGATATTTAGACGATTTTCTTTTAGATTGATGAATTATTTACGGCGCGTGTCTATGTGTAGCAGAATTTTTAACGGCACACGCCACACATTGCGTGGACTCAATCAAAAGCTAACACGTGTATCACACGCTGCAATAGCTTATATAGTTCACGTCAGGCTAAGTACAAATGTACAATATTGGAATGTTATTACTATTATGTTTACGGACAACGGTTTTTATTACGATGCAATAAAAACGCGTTTCGTTATAAATATGATATATATTTAATAGTATATCCATAAAAAATATACGTTCAATTTGTTATGGATCACCTTGAGATTATACCCGTAAACGACAATGATAGTATATTGTAGAAAAATAAAATCGTTCCTTGGAATGCCAAAAAATGATACCTATCTTAAACACGTTCGCAAAATGAATTAAAAACAAAAAACGTGCGTATATAACACTTTAAAGTTTTAATAAATTAAAAATACGTGGTGGTTAGCTTATGTAGGTATAATTATACAGAATAATGTTTTAAATACATTTTTTTTACCTAATATTATATAATTCATTAGGACAAGATACCTATCTATAGGTTGAAAAATTAAACTCGAAAAGTAAAATATTTTGTTTTTGTCATATCGTAATTTTTAGTGTTCATAGTATATACAATATATATATTATATAGCCATATAAGTGTACCAACGTAATTACATAAATATTTAAAAAAAATATAAATTTCAGTTATTGGAATAAGAATTTCTCATGACCACGGCGTTAAATGAAATAAAACGCATATAGGTACTTACATTATTATGGAATTTGAAATAATTTCAATCTAGAAATGTACGGTTCGAGAATCATATTCATAACGAGGTATCATTATTCGAGTGTCTAACTAGTAACTAATGAGTTCCGGAAGGATAAAGGATAACAATATTTTATCCAACAGTAAATTCTCGTTTATTTTATTTCCCCATCATTCGTCTCATTCATAAGTCCATACAACCCGAAGTTTCGAAAGTACCACAGGTGATTCGCTAATAATAGACCGCAGAGTTATACACAACTACACAAGCTACATAACAATGTAATATTTTCTGTAAATAATAACCAGCGTCGAACAAGCGTACTTTTTTAATAGTCCAGACAACAAAGATACGTTTAAAATTATTATTGTTTATATTATTTTAATTATGTAAATATGCAATTTAATGTAATATGACTATATAGACGTACAGTTGACCTATGTATACGAACAACTGTACGGGTTTCTAAGGTATTGATGTTAAAAAATGTTACATTGTAAATATATTATTAACTCGACTATGTATGTACATATATTACATAATATATAAATATTATTATACATTTTTTTATATTTGAATAAAAATGGAAGGAAAATAGTTGAAAAACGGAATTGCCCGCGCAAATGTTTATATTATATTATATTATACACGCATTGTTGAAGCCTGCAGCTGTACATTATTTGCTGTTTCGCTGAAATTATATTTGATCTAACATCGCTGGCTAAACATTTTTGTATGATGTTGATGTACAACGGCACAGCGCCAGAAAAAGCTTTTTTTCTAAAAGAGCGTATTTAAACCATTTTAAATTTAAAGTTTTTCAATTGTGAACCTTTTTCCAAGTTGTTTAAATTTAATATGAATTGACTTTAATTGCGATTCAATACTATATATACTCACTCGTACATGTCTTGTATATATGCTCGGTTTGGTTAGAATAATATTGTACCTATACGGCTATACCTATATAGTTAGCTAGTAAATACTAAATACGTTTTTCAAATGAAAACTATACGAATTCGTTACACGGTAGGTAGTAATATTTATTTAGGACATCGGTTTCAAACTTATGTATGAAACGCTGTACCTACCGTTTTTTCCCGGGAGACGAGGGAAATTGTTCTCGAAAGGAAAAACGGCCAAGCGCATATACTTTCAGCCGAACGATACACACGAACGCGTATATATTTATAACAATACTTATTATCATATTTCAGGTAATGTAATATACTGTTTTACTATATAATGCTCTATATATTATACTTATATTCAATTACAACGAAGTATGTAATAATTTGAGTGAGCGCATCAATATGTAATAAACAATAAATAAATTACGTTTTGAATAAACGGTAAAAATCGGTAAAAATGTTGGACTACTCTAATGATTGTAATATTGTATCGTCGAAATATATTACTCAATATTACAATATCACAGCGCTTATTCATAACGGAGTAATCCATTTTCCGCACAACGTGTTTATGTGTGGAGGCAGGTTTTACGTAAAAATATCCCTAAAACCAAATATTCCATGACAAAATGTAATCATAATAATACAAAAAATTATTACCTATTTAGCATATTTTTAAACTGAATAATATTTTGATTTATTTAAATTAGTTGTTGAGCAATAACATTTTGTATTATGTAAATAATTCCCCTTTAAAAATGCATTTATATAATACAATATAGTAAAACTAATTATTTAAAAACTGTTCAAAAAAAATACTGTCCAAAAATCCATATTATAAAATAAATTGGACAAAGTGAAAACGATATTACCTCATAAGTCATAACACACGTTACTATTATTAAAATAACGATTAACACACATCAGTTTAGATAAATTATGATGATTAGTAGGTACTAGGTATAGATAATAATTCTAATCACAACTTTAATAATAGAGGTTAAAGTTTTGAACTAATATTTATAAGCAGGATTAAGCCGGGATATTAAGACGTGTAGGTTTCGAGTGATGTATACATTGTTATTATATGGTTCACTGTAATGGATGTGTTCAAATATGAAAATAAGTAATATTTTATAATTTATTTATATTACTATTTTTATAAAGATATTTACAATATGTTATGTATAAAACTATAGGTAAATTTGGTTCATGGTAAATAATTAAAATTTCACATGAATAATCCGTGGAGGAAGCTGAACAGCTTCCTCCACTAACGGCATCTACAAATATTTACATAACTATAGGTAATAACTAGTTTTTGACAAAAATATTGCGTTATGATTTATGCTATAAAACAATTTATTATTATTATTAATTATTAACAACATGGATGTAGGTCTCTAACATTATAGAACGTTGTGAATAACTTTTTTGTGTAAATAGCTCAAAGTTAGTCTAAATAAAAATCGCATTGAGTATAGACAATTATAATTTATTTAATATTGGAATGTTTATAAATTTTAAGAATCTAGGTTTTAAATTTTTGAACCACAACAAATAGCAAAAAAAATAATAAATCTTTATCATATTCATATATTATGTAAATTCTAAAATATTATATACTATAATATATAGTATTAACCATAGTTATACACGACGATAAAATTATATTATTTTAATACGATTTATGCGCTATAGAACATGTGAAGCGTGCAATAATTTTATTGGATTTTCGTGTACCTATCTATAAAGTCGTACGTAATATTATCACACCGCGACGGCCGAGGACAACGGGACGAACACACTTTTGGACCGTTACACTTCCCGGATACAATAATAATATTATAATACGGTAAAACATGTATGATATTATATTATAATATAGTGGGCTACGAAAACATAATATATTGTTATGATATATTCACTCCAGAACCGTTGCTGCAGTTAAAACAATATAATATGTCTGGCGCTATAATAATATGCACTAGACCGTCGCCAACCGCACGCAGAGGATCTCTCGGCGTTATTTAAAAATAATTAATCTTAATCAAAGAACACTGGAGCAGCAGCCAGTGCCGGCAGATTGTAGTAATTAGTAAAGCTGTGCCCGGCGCCGTCGGGACTTTATACAATAACGTGTTTGACGGACGGACGGACAACTTAATGACGACAAAAACCCTTTTTGCCACCGCCACTGACGCCACTGCGACCCGAGCGAGCGTGTCAAATATGCATAAGCGACGCTGCCCGCCGTTTCGTCTACGGCCGCACAATGGACTTTCTTAATGGCCGATCCCACGGTGGTGGCATAAAGTTATTATTATAATGTTATTATTAATGCGACCGCGGTATACGTATTATTATCATTCGGTATACTTCTTGCGGGGGTAACGTCGAGTTGGATATATTATAAGCCCAAAGTGGCGTTTGTGACAACCGCGGTATAACGCGGTATAACGCGGATATAGTATGGGCGTTTATATATTATTTTAATATGTACGGGGGGGGGGGGGACACGCATCCCCGAGCGGCGGCGAGTGAGACCGAGTTAGTGTGTACACACTATTTTAACTTCGCAAATCATCACTAGTTGTAGTTATCACAGATCGGATTTCGATTTTTAAGATGATTTTTTTTACATATTGTACCTATACACAATTTTTTTTTTTTACGTCTTTTGAAGGAACAACATTCTCCCGAAGCGCAGTGAAACCATTATTTCCCGTTATTATAATATATTATTATACTGCTGCAGACGCGTGTATACGAGCTTTGTTCGAAAACGCCATTTGTTTTTTTCTAAATTGATCAAAAAATTAAAAACCCATAAAAAAAGGTCAACGCCGTTAATATACCACCTATGCCTAATATTATTATGATAACATCGTATCGATCGCGAATCATTATAAAAAAAATATGTACCTATAATACTTATAGCCTATAGGTAATAACTAATAAATAATATTATTGCACGACGGTAGCAGAAATACTATACGCGCTGTTTGTATCCCTTTTGACCTTAAAAATAAATTAGGCTATAATATAATAATAATGTATTTTAATACTATGAATCATTATAATATTCATAGCGGGATAATGTCTCAAAACGATTAAATATAAAAATATTATACAGTGACCTATTCATAAGATATAGTAAATAAACATAATTGTCTGTACAATAATAATTACCTTTATGCATATAATATGCACTTACTCATTATCGATATATTATACGTATACCATTATAATATGTAATTTATATATAAACCTTGTGAAAAAGTATTGAAATTAATTTAACACAATATAAAACGTATAAAATACACGTATTATTAAAATTATATTATATCGTTTAATTAATGAATATAATATACCTAATATAATAATTTATAATTCTCATCAAACTAAATCACCTCTTAAAGATTTATATTTAGTCATATTTTAGATTATTTCCTTTTACCGACGTAATCGCAATATAATAAATAATATTATGTGAAAATTAGATGAGTATTATATTATTTACATAAACACTCTTTTATAACATTTTTAAAATGCTATAATAGTTCAAATTATTACTCTACAAACGCATTTATACTTGTGTAACGGAACCGCAAATTATTCTAGTACTAAATAATAGCATTCAAAATTATGTTAAAAGATGCAATTAGATGGAGTTTAAAATAAAATTAAGAAACACTTATTCCTTTGGTAAATGGCGCCGGTGATGTCCCCTTTTACGACTTCGGAACCACCCGGTTGATGGCCCCTTATTTATTTTGTAGAGCTTCTACTTTTTACCCTCGGAAAAATTTTGATGGATCACTTGTACTTATTCATCCAGTATTACTGTGTATACTACTCCCGAGACCGATCTGTTCTAAGTTTTTTACAAACTTTATGTCGTTTACATAAACAAAGACCCGCCGTAAAAGAAAGACAAATAAAATAAAAAAAAATCCATAATAAAAATATTGGTAGATTTTTGATTTTGAAAACGGAAAATCTGTGGTCGATAAAAACTATGAACTAAATTTACGGTGGCAAGTACGCATATATGGTAGTATGATACAACATGACATAATACATTCTTTATTATATTCGTAGTACCTATATATACAAACGATCGTGTAACATTTGGAATTAAAATTGAAAAAAAGGGGGTCAAGTGGATGTCGCTCTGCTGTACAGTAGGTTACAAGTAGATCACTGTATAATGAATGGTATTCAATTTGAATTCAACGACATAATATCATTGTATACGAAAAACGATTCTGAGCGGAGACCGCGGTATGTCAGTCTAGGATATTTTTAATTACATATATTGATATTGTTATTTTACGGTAGCTGCTAAGTTGAATTAATATTATTCATATTATTTAATTATTAACCTAAAATTATCAGTGATACTAGAAAAATATTATAATATATACTTTTACTCGTTAAAATTAATTTTAATATGTAATTTCGTCCAAATTTGAACTTAAAATGTCTGTAAAAAATAACTGTGTTTATATATTTTTTAGATTTTTTGTTTACAGTATGTACTATTTATTAGAATCTTTATTTTCAATTTTCAATCCTTAGTTATAAAAACTGACCATTTTATGATTGTTTAATTACAGCAATGATTGATAATTTTCGAGATTTTGATATTTAAGTGTTTTGTATTTAAATAAAAACTAAAACTGATACATTTTTAAATATTATGCGAGCACTGCGAATAGTGCGTATTTCCAGACATTGGTACCTAAATAATATATTTTTTACATTTTACAATTTATCTAGTTTATTTTTATAATCTGTATTTATACGAATAAGTATTTTATAAAGTATTGACCGGGAGGGGAAGCCGCCTATCGAGGGCACCCCGTAATTTAATATTAGAATATTTACATTACAAACGAATCTTCGAAATAATAGTTTTTCAATATAATATATGTAATTAATGCGGTCGGCATGGATTGCGTTGCCTACGTGCGTTACAAAATGAACTGTCTACATAATGGATATTATTATTATAATATGTAAAGAAACTAAAGTAAAATATAGTTTTAAAATATATAACAGTACAACACCATTGGTTATCGGCCGATGACGGAAGGTCATTGTGTATATATGTGATACTTTTGCAATGCAAATGAACAACAACGTTATATAATATAATATAAAAAAAAAACATATTTAGATGTTGGCATAGGTATATACATATATAATAAAAGCTCCAAAACTACCGACTACAAGAGCGCACAAAAGATAAATGAAAAGTTATGAGCAACGATGAAGAGTTTGAAACCATTCTTATCTCTTTTTTTTTTTTTTACCTCTTTCCCTGGGAATTTTCCCGACCGCCGCCGCGCTCCGTCCGTACGCCCTCTGAAGCTAAATGTATTTATCCCCGAATTGTGGTAATATAGGTGGTCCGACGGTTAAAATGACAAAGGTCTGCTGCCCGAACTCCGCCTATAATACTGCACACCGGCCTGTACATGAGCTATAAAAGATAAACTCGCCACGTGTTTTTATACTTCGAGAAATAAATCTCTTGTAAATTTTTCACCGTAGGGATATAATATAATACGAGTGTAAGTATAATAACGATAATAATAATAATAATAATATATACTACGCGAGTATAAAAAAAAAAATTTTAATACCAACTCTGCAGTGCGCGGGGTTTAGTTTTTAAAATTTAACGATGTTTACCATAAAATAATGTACTTCGCCAGCAGTTGTAAATTGATGACGTAAAGAATACAATTTCTTTTTTACTAGGAATATATAATATTATGTACCTATTAATATTTTACGTATAAACTTACTCATCCGACCTTTATATATTATTAAATCCAGTGAATGAACGTTAACTAAACAAAACCGATGGCAATGCAAATACTATATAGGACATTTATTCTCCATTACATATGATTACTGCAGTGGATACTTTAATATTGATCGAATCTAAAACAGTTCAATGGTCACTTTAATTATTTGTCTTGCGAAACTCGTTACGAAAACATAGAAATAAATATTCGGTCTCGATTTGCGTTTTTACGATTTTAGATAGTTTTTATACTCAGAGGCACGTATGAAAGTATTGTTGAAAACTGGAAACCGTAGATATAGTTAAGTGCAAAAGGCTACCATTAACATAGCTTTTTTTTATTCGTTTATTTAATTGTTTTAAAAATAACATAAACTATTTTTTGCAATACAATTTAAATTAAATTAAATTTTATAATACGAAATTGTTTACATACTAGTTTATCCATTTATAGATTATACCTACATACTCTAATAATTAATGGCATTTTAATTAGGATAAAGTATAGTATAATATTATGTTTGTTGCTGATTTAAATACAAACTGTTTCTATTTTATTTGTTTCAAAACTGTAATCAATATTTACATACAAGTGGAATTTTATTTTTAATTACAAATGCATTTGAGTACCAACGATGTTTAATATATATTATATATTAATGTTGGTGGAAAAATGTTCACGAGTGAATGGACATTATGATGTTAGCACATGACTGCAGACTGCAGTAGGTACATCACATATAACATTTATATATTTATTTTTGAATTTAATTTTATGCTCATTCTACGTACCTACAATACTTATTTATATTCCTGGATAATATGTGAAAAAAAAACTGACCAATATGATGGGTAAATCCTGTGTGTTGTATTTTCCATTATATTATTTTCATAATAATTATCTTTGTACTTACAGTGAATTGCAATTCAAAATTCCGAAGTTATGTATAATAACGACATATTCAAACAATAATTATTATACATCTATAGGCAGCAGACTGAATAGAGCTATAGGTACATTGTACAAGAGAAATAATATTGTTCGATATATAATTACATTTTATAAAAAACACCAATTATTTTAATATGCAATCTATAAACGTTAATAACAGCAACAATAATAATAATATTATTATTATTATAATGTTGTTTTAATTGATCGTAAATATGAAATATTCCGCAAAGATTTTCGATTTACAATAATAGCGTATTATAATATTTTTCAACAATAATGATGTATAAACTGCGAGTTTAGTTTCGTCATTGAATTGATAAATGGGCTAATTATAATCATCCGTTGATAAGTCGATTACTGGTTCTTAACTCCAACTTCAGACATGCATTATATGCCTATATTATAATTTATAATATTTGTCGAACTTCGTCATAATTCTAACTTTAAACTCTTATTATAAATAATATTGTGCCTATAGGAATGTAATTTCGATGTTGCTTAATATTGATACCTATGTAGATAACTTATGAGAAATCTTGTATTAAGTTTTCAAGCTTTTTTACTGAACGAAATTTTTTTATTGAAATTTATTAAAAATACTAAACAAATTGAAAATGTCTATATTAATAGCTCAAAACATTTTGTATAGAAAATGTTAATATTATAAGTATTTTCTACCAACGGTTGTTCGTTTTTGAGTTTACCTCAAAAAAAATTGATTTTGTTGAAAAGTGGTCTTGCATTCCGTTTTACGTTTTTATTTTTTACTCATTATTTTGAATTATACTGGTAATTTTCACTTTTAACCTCCCAAAGCACCAACACATTTGCTACCAAAAGCCACCACTAAAGTTAAAAATCAAAGCATTTTTTCTACTAGAAAAAAGAGTCACCTACAGACACAAAAAAAAAAACCTACACACAAGATTGTAAAATCAATACATTCATGGCTCCGTTCAGAATCTAAAACACAGGCTTATGTCAATAATTTATGATACAATAATTTGGGCGTAAATATTCTTAAAGCCGATGAATTTATAGTTATTATAATTTCCGTTTCGGGAATAGTTATTATATTATATAAGGGTATCCTACAACGACGAACGCGCGGAGGGAACGGAAACGCTCTGCAGAAAAGACAACCTAAATATTATTATAATAATTATCGTCGTATGACGACGTTAAAATATAATATAATATAGTAAAATAATATTAAACTCGTAATATTGTACAGTGTAGAAATCACGAAAGACCGTCGTTCGAGGATGACTCGCGGCGCTTCAAAATAATATTATCGTAGGTATTCAAACAACGAACGATAAAACTGAAAATTATCATAAAATATATAAAAAAAAATGGACGGCGAGCGAGCGACTTCGATCGTCCTCCGATGACCGACGTGTGCACCACACGTCCACATAAACTTGTTTCAATATTACGATATCACTAGGGCAGTGAAGTTGTTGTATTTGCATGTTTTTTGTAAATGCTTATATTTATTGTTAAATGGTTGCGCTTAAAATATGTATCGTTAAACTCTTAATTTAAACAAAAAAAAAATGATATTGCAATAACTGCAATTTTGGCATTTTTTGAATTTTACTGGAATTTTAACTATTTTTCATAATTTTCGTTTACATTTAAGATTATTTAACTAAATATTATATAAAATAAAAGTAACAACTACTGACGTAGAAAGAAGAATTTCTCCCGATACAAACATTTGTTGTACGATAACAGACGACCATTCGATTTTTAAAATTCAAAAAAATCATTCATTGTGCAATGCAATAATGTAAGCAATGTTCATATTTAATTTATATTATTATTATTTATTAATATATTTGACTTTATTGATTACAATACAATTTTTAATTTATTTTTATGCAATAATGCAATCAATTTAGTGAGTTTTTTAATGCAACAACGTCAACTGCCTTAGTTATCACGGTATATTCCTCTGCGCGGGGGCACGACTACGATACGTGCACACGACGAGAGACGACGAGCGGTTCAAAGAAAACGGTCGTGGAAACACACTCTACACCGCACACGTCATCGTAGTGATGATAATACGCGTATAACATTAGAAGACGCGTCGCTGAAAACCCCCGTGACCTTTTTCGTAGTACCATACGGTATACCTAGGTACGCGGTAATTGTATTATTATATTACACGCGTTGCACTGTGTTATTATTATTAAAATACAGTTGTATATTGTGGTATACCGTATACGCGGTCGGCGGTATATACCTACTGCAGCAGTATACCGCCTGTACATATATAGTAATATTATATTACGTTATTGCGAGATTTCGTCGGCCGCGCAAGCCGCCGCGTGTGTGCACAAAATATAATATTATATTATATTATTATCGCGGGGCGCATGATACTTATAAAATTACCGCCGTGTGCACGGGGGCCTCGGAAAATTGAAAGTACACACAATAGTCTAATCAAATGAAAATGTTTGCGCCGTAATTTGATTATACTGCGCGCGTGATCATATTACGTTATGTTATTATTATTATTATTATTATATACCTACGCGCGTTTTTCACCTCTCCGGTTTTTATGCCGCGAAAAGCTCGGGCTCGTCTAGTCCGAACCGCCCCCCCCCCCCCATACATGGTACCGCACCACCGATGTTTTTCATTTAGGTTTTAATTGTAATAATATTATACACCACGCGCGCGTTTCCCGTTTTACCGCTACCATCGCCGCCGCCGCCGCTCAACGCACGTGTCGTGAATTAAAACGCAGTGAAAAATCGTTAAAAACTCATGAGATGGAGAGGAGTCCGTGGAAAATTGTTGTAAAATCCACGACGGAAAAAAAAATATACGAAAATCTCCGCATCAAACCGTATGCCTCCGCCGTGTCTGTATTTTTATATATTATATCATAATATTGTATATTATTATTTATCATGCGAATAGGTTCTATACAATTCGCGTGAGGTCGCTCGCGTCAAGTATTCAACGAGCATATTTTCCGACTCGGGCTGCGGTATAGGCGATCACTCATGCACACCCGTACATAAGACGGCGCTGTGTCTGCGCCCAATATATTATAATAATAATAATATAATATCCCACGTGTGTGAAATATTGTGCGTATCATAATAACATAATATTTTATTTTATACGCGTTAAGTTTTCCGTTCCGATTTACAACCGCAGGCGCGACGTGAATAATGGCAGCCCCGAGGACGCCAGAATAATATTCGTCTCGATCGAATATCGTCAGATATTATTGTTCGAAAACGATACATATTTTCGAAAAACGATTTGTGCGGGAATGGTATGAATAATCGCTTCGACAGTGTATTTTGTCGCATATACCTACCTAGGTAGCTTAGTGTTTTACGACGCTACCACGATCCTAACCTCAGAATAGCGAATAAAACGATCGATCTTTAGTTCGCGTTATCGGCTATAGACGATATAGTAATAAGTATACAAAAGTATAATAACATTATTATTATGAACGTAGCATAATATTTTGGTCTGATGAAAAATATAATATGCGTACCTACCTCTAACTTGGGAATATAACAGCGCATAATATGAATGCAGTATTGTAACGATGCTATTACCAATAATCATGTCAAACAAAAAAAAAGGTTTAAAATTACAATATAATCACTATTAAAAAAGCTGAAAAATAATAAACGCTAGATATTTGTCAAATATTTGGACGGAAATCGTTGGATTATGTGATTTTTGTAATTTAGATTTTTATCGTAGTAAAGAAAAGTGTACTCTGTGTACGAGTACGTCATAATAATTCATATTATATTATATTTCAGTCTTCCGACATAGTTTCGACTTAGTCAATTTAAACGTGGATAATTTTGGTAGGTACATTAATGACGTACTAAAATTGAAAGCATGTTGAGCATTAATTTTACAATAATATTATGCAGTTGAATGGAATAATTAATATGTGATCGCACCTAATCTAACATAAAACATATAATTATAATTAAAAGTATATATTGTGTATGAGTTTAACTTTTTGAGTGATATTTTTGTGTTAAGTCATCGTTATGATTTTAAAATTCAATAAATTAGGATATTATGTGATGTATAAGCGAATGCCAAAAGTAAACACCGATATAATAATTAAAGTATATATATGTATATATTTATTGATATTCGAAACATTGATGTCAGCTTTTTAAAAAATACGTTTAACGTAGGTATTATGTTTCTAAATACCGAAAAATGTTTTCATTTCTAGAATATAAAATTATAAGCCAACGCTCACTGTTTTTTTTTTTTATTAATAGCCTAATGGGAATTTGTATTGAAGATGTACGTCTTCACGGTATTACTACCTCCAAGGGCAAATTTTTTAATTATAAATGTTCAGCGAGCCAAATTACATTGATATACACATAATAATATTGTTATTTGTTTTATTACAATATAATATTATATCCGATTGATTGCCACAAGTAGAAGACACATGTGCGAGTTCAACAAAAAAAATAATGTTCCTAATTGATCATTGTAATGATAGATAGAAAACAACACATCATTATGATTATTATTATAATACACTAGTGGCCGATATTAAGAAGAATCGTAACAGAGATTGCTAAATACTAGTAATAAAATGAATAAACATCACGCATTGAGAATTGTGTACAAATTGGGTTAAAGTGTATCGGAAAAAAAACCGAACTGAGTTCGACGTTTATTATGAAAGTTAATGATGTTGTGTAGGAGTTAATTAGTGAAACACCAAAATGTAAATAATATTATATTATACGAACTGAAGTCTGAAGAAGCAGCAGATAATAACATTATACTAGCATATACAATCGTTGTTCAATGTTTAATAATAAAAATAAAATGAATGAAATAACTAATAAGGACACGCTGTGGCACAATATGATATGATATAGTAATGAAATTATTTTTTACAGAGTTCAACTAGGTTCATATTCCTACCTAATATCTATCAATGGATGTTATGTAGTTACCTGCAGCATCACACGTGCGCTGTAATTATAATACGTGAACGATTTCGGAGAAAAGAAAAGAGGAGGAAATCCGATTATGGGTCCGGAAGCATAATATCATAATATCTATGCACTACAGTTACCATAATAATATTATGGCGTATTATTATATAGGTTCCTACCTACTTATAATACATATTTTAATTTTAAGTTAAAATATTTTACTGGACGCGTTGAGAATTAGAAAGCTTTTATTCGTGCGTTTCATACCATTTGTTACAAAGACAGTTGCATATAGGTTATAATATAGATTACCCATAGGTATATAATCTTGTGAGCAGCGCGTGTGACGGTGACTGTGGTACATATACTGTGCAGTGTTCGCGCGAAAACCCGTTAAGATTTGATTCGATGGGAAATAAAGTTTTAAGTGTACGTCATGCTCTCAAGTACAAAGCCAAGATTCCGGTCCGAGTGTTGGGGACTTTTGGGGGTTTATTGCCCGTTACCAGGTAGTAGTTTAACACCTTCATAATGCGTTGTGCGTTTACTGGTATATATTATATAGGTACTGCTGTGGGTTCTATGAGCTGGCTTCGTTGGTTATAAACCATTATGAGACCCAAACAGCACCGTATATCAGTACAATATGCTTCCCAATATACACTCCTCGACAGCTATAATGAACACGTAACCCTGGAAACTCCGGAAATAATTTGTCCAACCACATAAAACACAGCCTCATATCGGTTATGTCTGCAGCTATGGTATGTCATACTACTTAAAGTATTGTATTATAGTCGTAATGAAATAATATTTTTTTTCTTAAATGTTTGTGTGGTGTTCATTTTTGATACACTAAGTTGTTACAAATTATATATAATACGCATGAGTATATTATTATATCATTCAACAATATATAATATATATACCTATAATATTTAAAATACGCAAAATTTTACAATATTTTTTATACCCACGTTTTGTTAATGGAAAACAAAAAATACACATTTTTTTGGATTTTAAATACTAGAATTATTGAATTCGATGGTTTTTTTTTTAATAACACGCAAAAAAAATAACAAAATTATGCATTCCAAATAAAGTTTGATAATCGAGAATTAATTTTTATTCAAACATTGACGGTTAAAAAAAACCTTGATATACATTTTTTATTTCAAATATCTGGTATAAAATCTGCCCCGGTTATATAGGTAGATGATAAAAATTAACATGTGGGTACCACATGCATGTCATATTATATATTATCCAGATTTGCATTCTCATTGATTTTATTACTTTTTCGATTATATTTTTCATTGTATAGATAAAAATGGAGGTTTAGGTGCCTATATTTTTGAGATAAATCTCAAAGTTTTCATTTATTATACACCGCGGTTCAGTGGCCCATTAAGGGATCCAACGATGGGGTATTGGATATCACGGTACAATATAATATATTATAGTCACTGCGTAGTACAAAAGTTAAATTAAAACAGGTAGCACGGTAACAACCAGATACGCATATATTTTGATAAGCAACTATATAACAGAATGTCTTATGTCAGAATGGATTGCGTGACAATTTACTATAACGTGCATGGTATAATATGGTGTTCAGCAACATACAACATAATAATAAAATACCCTTTTCACTTGTTATCGCTAAGATGGTTATTATACCATCAATTTAGTGAATAATGAGCATACATTTTATGTACAAAACAAGTTTTATTCGTCTATTAAAATATCCTTCCGATGTTATAATTGTCGTCTTTCGCTTCGCTTGAAATATGATTTATATATTTTGACACACATTTTCGGAGGTCAAGAAATAGGTCGACAAAGTTTTACGCAGTCCCT
Source organism: Nasonovia ribisnigri (assembly GCA_027563435.1). Taxonomy (NCBI): domain Eukaryota; kingdom Metazoa; phylum Arthropoda; class Insecta; order Hemiptera; family Aphididae; genus Nasonovia; species Nasonovia ribisnigri. Next base: position 120,248 of record JANEHU010000188.1, read on the forward strand.
ATAATACCTATAGATACTTACATAAAACGAGCCGTGCGTTAGAATAGAATACAAAATATCAATCTATTTTTTTTTTTATAATTATGACCTATATAATATGTTGTCGTCTAGGAAATCGAGAAAAACTACGTGGATAACCATCCAAAATATCACACTTATTTACAGATAGGTAACTTTTTTTGGTAAACCAAGCCCATGGCAGCATGCTGTTAAGCCCCACTAAATTGGTATTATTTTTGTGTAATCACCTAGCTGTACGATAACGCTAAATTACTGTCGTCTGTTGTGGTTGACCTATTCAGCAGATTAAAGTATTTTAAATTCAAATAATTTGCCAATTGTATACATTATTGACCACTGTCTATCATATAGGTATACGTCCTTGAATTACAATAGCATAATTATTACTGGGTGATAACGTGATATGTATGACTACAGGATTTACGTATCGATTTATATTTTGATAGAGTTATAAACATTAAGACTCAGAGGGGAACAAAAATTGATTTAATATTAATTATGATTTTTTTTGGGGAGGAAATCTCTAATTTCAAAAATAAACAGTGATAATTTTAAGGTAAATCAAATTTTGCTTAGCATAATGTTTAAAATGCAATGATTTTTTTGTTTCATATTTTAAAATACCGGGGGTATAATGTCAGTTCGTATTTTTGATTTTGTTATTTTTATGAATATTTTTTTATTATAAAACAGTGTAAACAAATTGCTTCGTTGAAAAGCACATGAAAAACATGATGTCCCCGATATATTGGAATCATATTACATGCGTGTTTCATATTATATTTCACAGGACTGAACAAATGTCCGTCAGTAAAGGTTTCATTAGGAGTTTTGACTGTTCATAGTATATTACATACATTTTGATGTATGCATCACACTTCACAACAAGAGTGTGCAATTATACCCAAACTCGATACTGGCGAATAAATAAAATATTGATAATAATTAAAAGGGTAACGACATACTACAAAAATCTAATTATGTATCGTTTATAATTGGATTTTTATGCAACAGAATCTTAGCTACTATATTTTTGCTTAAATTTTTTATTAAAAATATATTCGTTGTTTATTGATTTCCAACCTTCAGATTGGTAAGTACCTATATTTCTTTACCTATACCTAAATTTATTAAAATAAATTTTCATATATAATGTATTACAATATTTATTAAAACAATGTATTTGCTGTAGGTACCTGTATATATTATACTTATGTATATATTATATTTACGAGCATAAACATACTACATAATAAATATTATTTAATGTAAAATAGTTTGAAAATGTACATACACGCAAGACATCAAATATTCGACAAGATATTAATTATATTTTATCGGTTTTACTTATCCACCTATATATTATATAGGCGCTAAAAGATAGGCATAAAATTACCATAAGATCCGTGAATGGTTCGTTCAAAAATCACCTTGTTTATTTGTACTTATCGAGATTGCGTCAGTGAAATATATAGCAAAGCCTCGACAAAACAGATAAAAACTGTCTGCATATAGTAAAAAGAATGAATACGTTTATCGGCTGCCCAACGTGGGATTAGACATGAAATATATGCGGTTGAATAAACATTTCTTTATTCCTTTTTATTTTTTTTTTAACCTCCCTGAAGATATAAATCGGTCTCTTTTTTATGTATAGGTACTAAAAAAACACACACATAGATATGTATAATATATATATATACCTACCCTAACAATAGGTAGGTACCAAAAAAGTCATAAATTGTGGTTTAATTGTTCTAAGAACCGGGGCTGGTGAGAAACAAAACAAAACAAAAAAAAAAAAAACTGTTGTTTTTTATACAACTGGCAGAAATAAAGTACCTACATTTATAATACATATAATTTTCATTCAACGTAAAGTGTTGTTGTATTGACCTAGGTTATACACAATTACAAACGATTATATCTTTGTGAATCAAGGGGTACTTCTTCCCGCGAGTTACTTCGAGGGGCCTTTATGCGACTACAAGGTACCTATATAATATGGCTCGCCGACCCTTTTGAACGAACGCCAATATCACCGATCAATGGGGGCTCGGAATATTTTGAAATCGTAGCTATTTAAGTGCCGCGCTGGGTAAACGTCCGTGTCGAGTCGATACAAGAATATTCAAATTTCGAATTGGGCGTACTATCGTCTATATACGTCTATGCGAGATCTTTACGTTTAAAAGGTATAAAAACAAAACGTTTTAAGACAATATATTATAGAACGTGCGTCATATATTCAAGCATATATATTATATACCGATGACTTCTTCTAAACTTTTCCAGAAAAACTAATAATTCAAATCGTAACTTTTACCATATACCTAGGTATTCAAAAACAGTCTCGCACATACAACTTACAAATATATTTTTAGCACTGCGACTTATATTTTGGATAAAACTAAAAATATGTCATACAAAATGCAAATCTCGCAGTTTTATAAAGTACGTGTCAACGACCAGTCAAATAAGTCAAAACTATCAAAGGAATTATGAACATAATATGCTAATACATGACAAAAAGTATATAATACAAATGTTCATTCGAAACTAGGTACATAAATATTAATTTAAAAAAAAAACTTTTCATATATTGCAAAGTCCTTAGGTATATTAGATATTCAAATTTAAAATTCAAAGGATTTTGAATGTCCATATATATGTTAAAACTCTGTAATCCTACATTAAGTTTAACAAAAAAGCATATTATAAAATAAACAATAATATTATATTATTATAAAGGTAGGTTTTAGACATTAAACATTTGGATTTTCCTCAAATTACCTAATTTGATTTTATATGGTCATATTATAATACAAAATAATTAGTGATAATTAATGAACAAACTAATAAATAAATTAGCAGTTATAAGAATAAGCCAATGAAAAAATAAAAAGTAATATTTAAGAGCATTCCAGTTGCTTGGTGTATTTAAGTATTTTCAAGAAAGTAGATGTACGAAAATTTAAAAATTAAAGCTGCATAAATTAAATTCCAGAAAACTTGATATTATAGTGTTCACTATTTAAATTAAAAAAAATATGCTCTACTAATATACTTATTTCATTTTGAGAATAATTTAGTCATCTACGAGTATTAAGTGTTAGGAACCGACATCGTACGTATACATTTCAAAACAAATATGCAGTATGACTAAAATATTAATAATATTATGTTACTTTGATATTATAATAATTTATATAATATTGAATTATTGTTATCATAATTGTTTGCACATAATATTATACGTGAACGCTCGCATACGTGTCCGATTAAATAATTTAACAACTATTAGAGTGATATGTATTTTAATTAAAGTTTATAGGGATATTACCAAAATGTATTATTCGTATAAGTTTGCAGAGAATTTCGATTTTATCGTATAGGTACTATTATAATATTATTATCGCATAATCGTTTTCAAAACGTCAAAACGAGACAGATGCCTACGATATAAATAGAAACTAAAGGGTGTTAAACAATTAGACACACGGATTAACACGTCGTTATAATGGCCAAACAATTTCACACGTACGTAGGTCCGTACTACAGAGGATTTAATTATTCATCAGCGGAAAACTAGAAGCGTTAGATCTTCTCGTTATAGATGGAATGTCTCATTAAACCCACACCTTTTCACTTTATTTGATTTCTTGAGAACAATGCATACAAAAATGAGTGAATGGTGGATCGTGAATGGACGAGTTTTTATTCCTATCCCCATGAGTTATTTTCATTATATAGGTATTGTAAGTCATTATTCATATTATTATCTACTTACAAACTTCGGTCAATCGTGTCATCACAAGAACAAAAAAAATAATGTTTAAAAGAGATAATACACGATGTTTTTTGTAACGTTATCTAAAAGATTTGTGTCTTACATATTATGCACTCGTCAGTAACCTTGGTAGGTATATATAGGTACTATACCTACCGATGATAATAATATAATATTATTTGATAATGCGTTATAAAATATCGATCTAGTGGTCAACATACACTATTATTGTAGATAGTTAGTTATTACCATAATTCGGGACTTGAGGTATACAAAAAATTGGTGTGGAGGGGAGGGATCAAGATATGGTAACATGTCTGATATGATAAATATTCGGTTATTATAAGTAAAAAAAACGGAATAAATTTTTTATCGCCGTTAAAGTTGATTATAATATAATAATCGTATTGTGATAATTACATTTTTAAATTTCTAAAGACAGCAATAAAACATTATAATTACTTAACATGTTTGAAATTTATATAAGTAGGTATTTCCGGATCGTCAAGGTCCGAACTACACAATTCTCAAATAATTTAAAAATCTATGTGAATTAAATGAAAATAATCTAATCAAAAACACAATAAAATGAAAAACATAGCTTTAATAATATGTTGATTTAAATATGTACATCAATATGGTACTTACATTATTATTTTTTTAATAAAAAAAAATTGTTGCTTATTACCTTTACCTACCCAAAACATGTTATAGGGAAAAATTGATTTGCTTGGCTTAGAATCCGAGGTCGTTTACTACAGGCTTTTTTACTTTGAGATGGTTAAATTTAAAATCAATTTTATTATATTTAAAACTGCTTGAATAACATATTACATTAAACCTATTGCTATACATAATATTTTACTGGATGAGTAACTCATATTTCTTGTTTGAAATTTCGGGCGACGATAAGAATTGTCTAATAAAAACATGTATCTATTTATTATAATATTTACGAATGGGTATACTATTATTATTATAGTAATATAGGTACCTACCAAGTACCAACTGCTATATCGGTCGGGGATCGTAGGTTCACCTTATCTACAGTGTATAGAATACAGAAAAACAAAAAACAAACCACTTGATAAATAATAAATAATAATAATAACAATAATAATAATATAATTTACGTGAAGCTGAAAGTGTACCTTACTTGTCCTTACTCTTCGACTAGGGCTTTCGTCTTGGATACGACTAACCACATTTTATACTACACGTCTACGCCCAAGTATTTTATATAAGTATAGCGGAAGAAAAAAACCATAACAAATCACACCGATGTTTGTTATCGATACAATTATACAGATAAAAAAACAATAACAAATCTCGCCGATGTTTGTTATGGATATAATTATATACATATATTATTATTATACAATTTATATCGATTAGACTGTTTTAAAGGTTTCAGCGGTCCTGGCCGAAGAGGTTCCGATTACGGTTGAGACGATGATGACGACGCGACCTCCACCAGATAAGTACCGACAATTATAATATTATAATATAGGATTTAGTAGTCACTGTGGCTAAAGCCCAACTGTGTCAAAATCGATAATACATAACATACGATAATAATGTGCATGTAATAATAATATTATTATTTTGTATTATAAACCGTACGGACCGCCACATTGTGGCATGTGCATACAGAGTGATCGACTAAACATCTATACATTTGTTTCTCATTGCTAGGTGTTCGAAATGTTCTCGAGGCCGGGTCATAGCAGGGCGACTAAGGCGGCGGAGACATACGGTCTAGTCTCGCGGGGAAACAATTAAAACAACAGTCATTCGGTATTGTAATTATATATAACGATTTTTAAGTCGCGCAACGCTGGCTGCGCTCTGTACACCGAATTAGACGTACCTACGTACGTGTTTTAATACTATGAAAATAAGAAAAATGTTATTTTCGTCAGTCTCGGGAGAGCGCAGGCACGGTAAAATGATATTTTATCAAAATATTTTAATTATATTAAAAAAAAAAAAAAACGGAGCTGGTACGCGTCTCCCCGCAGCCGTCGCCGCCGCCGCCGTAAACGCGAGTTTTGTATACGTACGCACAAACTACACCGTCGTAGCCGTCGTACACACACACATACGCGCGACCGATTCAACATCACGCCATGTCACATGACCCATTGCTGACCAATCAGCGATCACGCGCGTAGCGCCGCCGTCATCGTCGCCGGTTTTGGGTCGTCGTTCGCCATCGCCGCCGCGGCCGCATTGTTGATGTACAATATAATTTTACAACATAATAGTATACACATAGTATAATAGGTACGTATTATAATAACTAATAATAATAACAATAAACAATGATAATAAAATACACCTGCCCGCGGCGGCGCTCGCAAAACGGTAATCGGTCGGGTACGTCGTATCATCATCATCATCATGATCATCGTAGGTTTAACTGCTGCAGGTATATTATAAGGTACATAATATTGTATTATTATTATTATTATTATTATTACGGTTATCGCCGCACGTCTGTAACCGGAGCGTCGAGAAAATTACGAAATATTGTGTACTTCGTTATTGGTGCGAATACCGAAAATCCGTAAGCATCACATACACGACTCGTCGTCCAGACTCTCCTGCGAACGATCCATACACATAGGCATGACTGGTTTACACGAGGTTCAGAGACGAAACTTTCAACCAAATCAGGATTTTCATTCAAAGTGTATCGTTTGCAGAGGTGCACAATACGATAACCCAAGTGGCTAGACGTAGGTATAACTTCGATTATTATTATTATTATTATTATGATTTTGACTTATCTACGAGTCACGAGTGTCCATAGGACGATAGTCGTCTTTCAATCGGTAACCTATATAATATAATATTATAGGCAATATTATAATAATCCAAATTTTCAAAGCTGTTTCCAGCAGATACAAAATTTATTGTGGTCGTATTGAAAGTTAAAACGTAAATACTGTAATACTATATTATTATAGTAATACTGTAATAATACATACTTACTAATCTCAGCTACGTATACGGCTGAAGTAAACAAGTCGTGTGTAACGACCTAAGACTTCCAACGACACAAGACAGCTGCAGTAGGCATTGCAGACCGTTTTGGCGGTGGTTATATAACCTGCAGGCCAGTTTCCCCTGCCCGTTAGAAAGTAATACAGAAAATTGCACGTACGAAATTAATGTGGAATGTGCATAATTATCAAAATTAAGTGCAACACAGCAACACTTTAGAGACATACGAGAAAGCAATAGCGGTGTAGTCATTAATGTAAAAAAGTGTTTCGGTAGGTAATATAGAGGGATACAATAAATTATTGTTCGCAGTATTTATTCTTTTATGCATTTATCGCCAAGTGTAATGATTTGGCATTTTGGCCAGTAAACTCGAGTTTGTATATTGTTTAAACATCGTTTATAAAAAAACCTCTCAACTACCACACAGAAGGTCAAATGTCTTTACGATTAATAACAATTCGATATGGTTTTGCGTCAGTATTTACCTGTTTTGCACATGTCGGGCAGCTCGTCAGTGTTATCGCCGCAATCGTCATCACCGTCGCATGTCCATGCTAATGGCACGCATTTCCCATTGCCGCAAGTGTGTTGTCGTAGTGTACATTCGACATGGGGTATTGGCCGTCTGGTAGTGGTCGAAACCAAAGGCTTGTCTGTGGAAACTGTAATCAAACAATTATAATGATATAATATTGTGTAGTGATGAAGGTATAATAAAATTGCAATTTATTTTTTAAAACGCGGTTGAGGTTGAAGTTATAATGCACTTGAACGCAGTTAGAAGGGTATTCGTGAATTGTCTAAGTACCTATTTCTGCTTTCGTGATTCTCATTTTGGTTATTACGACATTGTGGGTACTTACTATACACGTCTATATACGTAGACTACGTACGATAGACAGTTTTGGTCTTTAAATTATTTAAATTTTTAACTCATTTATGTAGCTTACAATTCCTATGGTAAAATGATAAAAATAATCAAATATATTTTGTATGGGTTTAGACTCAAATAATAATACATTATAATATTATATTATACATTATAGACTATACAAACACATATAAACATTATATTATATTTAATGTTTTGTATGGACTATACATTAGACACTCATTTGATGTCGTTGGCAATTTGAGTTTGGCATGATTATTACAATTTTACATTTTGTTATAGTATTATACATTAAAATCATTCTATAAATCATAAATATATTATGAATAAGTCCTTTGTCTGTGAAGTGGTCACTTGAATAAGTTTATTAGATAAGAAAGTTGTTGTAATTTGTAATTTTAAATCGATGGTGCGTCATCGCAATCAAAATATGACTCTTAAACCTTAAGTTGCGTATTAATGCGAATTCTAACTACATAGATATGTTAAAAGAAAGATTAGAAAAAAAAATCTCCAAAAAACTGCATTTTAGAACTGAGAAAAAATAATGATTTTAATGCAATTATAAAATTAAAATCACTACTAAAAAAACAATTTTATATTATTCGATATGATCTGTTTATATAGGTGTAAGAACCATTTTGCAGTAAGATGATTATTGATAATCGATAAACTTGTAAATCATAATCTAGCTTTTTATGGAAATTAGTATATTCCTGGTTTAGTTATAGTTAAATTATAAATCATAAATTATATTTTTTTATGCTAAAAATGAATAATTGGATACTGTAATTGATCTAAGCTGTATATAGTATATACCTTGGGCTTACATGCTTATTGCTTATAACATGTCTCAAATTAAAATATTCATCACAGTCCACGATCATCACGACATCTTCATTCGATCTAAAATCTCAACCTAAATCTTCTTAACGATAAACAGTACAAGAGATGCTGGAAATAAACGTGAGTGTAAATTGAATGAGCCATAATATTTCTTATCCACCATTGGGTATTTATAGCAGTATACTTTTATTAAATATTTTGAATAAAGAATTTATAAACGTAAGCTTTTTTGCAAAAGTTCATTAAAAACTGTGATGTACAATTTATTATTCTGTACTGTAAAATTAAAAATAAAGAAGCTCAGGTTCAATATAGTTATTCGATATGAAATAGACAAACGTGTGTAGTGAAATTCTAGCTGAAATAAATTACATTATACAATTATTATAAAAGTGGGGTACCTAAATGGCTAAATCCTCAAAGTTGCAGTTTGGATGCGATATGTTAGGTTATTGCTAATGTAATGGTAAAATGTTTAGATAAAAATCACAGGAAGAGTAAAATGTGAGTAGAAATAATTTAATGATTTTAAACGAGTAAATGCTATCAGTTACAATTCATGTGACGTAATCATAATGTATGCTAAAATTATGCAAATAACACAGACCATTGTAATTAGGTAGGTACAGACTACACAATAAGTGTATATACGCATGCAAGGGATACAAGTAAAATTATATCAGCTGATATCTATGAAAGCATAAAATGCATGATACGTCGAAAAATGATAAAAATATAAAATTAAACTTTTAGGTGGATGCATATTTTAATGTGGATTATTTGTTTGTATCAAAATAAATAACTTTGATAGCCATCAATAAACATAATATTATTCATTTAATTGATTAGTTTTTTTTACAAAAAATTACATTTACAATATACTAGTAATGTATTTAATATCGAACTATAAAAATAATTTTTTATTTATCCCCAATTTCCATCACATTAAATAATTAAAAAAATTAAAATTATCTTTAAAACAAAATGTAAGTTTAGGTATAATAAATATTGTAGAAGATACTTATTTCCTTTAGTATATGAATAATAAATTATATGTTCTAATTATTACTGAGTATTGACCAATTATATAGTATATATAGGTAATACCGAGGAAAATTAAATTATCTATATATTTTGGCTTGGTTTTTAAAATTTAAATTAACTTTTTGGTAGAAACTCATTTTCGATTAAATTGAAAATTATATATAATAATATACCTAAACAGAAATTTAGTTATATTTCATAAAGGTGTAATATCTAAGTTCCTAAACGGATAGATATTGAACAAATTATTTAATGGAAAATATGTTTTTGAAAAAGTGTTAATATGATTATATTTATTTATATTTAATATTCGTGTAACTTATAAAACTCGCTGTCAACTGTTAATAATAATATTTATTTAATTGTATTTTTAAAATTTTTACTTTTATAGCTTTCTTATATGAGTAGGTACCTATAACCTGTTAATTATAGTTAGAATTTTAGTAGACTCGAGACATATAGTATATATATAAACATCATACAATTTCTAAGTATGTAATTAAATATTAATATATTATTACAATATATAACTGTCATAATAGTCATAATACTATTAATACAAATAAATGGAAATATATTATATAATACCATATTATTTTAGTATTTATCAAACAATAAATTATGAAATATATAATATGTATATTGTATATAGGCAGCGTTATTATTTTATTATGTTTAATTAATGTACATTTGTTATAAAAATACTATTCAGACAAACACGTTATTACAAAAACATAATACGAGCTCCAAGTTGAGACAATGGATTCCTTATTTTATTTTTTGTTTTCAATTTATTAGAAAAAATGGCTAGAAAAAAATTCAAAAAAGCTATTATATTTTGAGTGTAAAAAATGTGATATCTTAGAAAATGTACAAAACCCTTTCTTTAAGTTAGTTATTTATATTATAGAATATTTCTTTTTATGTTTACATGTTACAGCAATGGCTATATGATAATTTAATAATCCATAACATATCTTGAAATTTAAACCTATTATTATTAATCTATAAATTACTATACAGATGTATGGTCTAACAAACGGTTGCTCTTAGTTTGTTGAATTCTTTTTCGACCATGTCTTGTTTTATACCCATTGAAAATGTGCCAACAGAAAAATTTCGTCTACTTTTGTCAGCAGAATCGTAACTGCAACTCAACTAATTGAATGATTTGGCGACGAGAGTAATTTTTTTTATTCAATGACTCATTTGGCTCATGCTAGATCGATTTTATCTTTACTGCCATTTGTTATTAAAGGGTGTAAGTGTGTAACATGCATTGAGCTTACTTTTTATTTATTTAAACATTTATATCCTTTATTATACAATAAATCTAATTTTATTTTACTTCCACATTCCACAATAACTGTCGAACTAATATAGGAACAACTGCAGTTGTATAAAAACTGCAGAGTATATTTTTATTTGGAGTGCGTAAATTTAACATAAAATTACCGAATCACGCTTAGCCAAAATACAACATTGTTAAAATTAGCCAATAATAACTGAAGTAAAATAATTAAATACTATGATGTTCTTGTATTTATATTCAATGTCCTCGATTGAATTAATCATATTTTGCATAGGTTAATTATAAACGATAACATTCATTATACGGGACAAAATAATTGTAAATAATCACAATAATAAAACATACGAAAAAATATAAACAGGTAGATAAACCAGTTCAAACGATTACGCAAGGTCGATCAAACCGAGTTTATTGTATTGAAGGACGCCTTACGTCACTATAACCAAAGTATCAGGTGAAGTACCTATATGTCGATCAATGAATTATCTCATAACTGTTTACTGTACAGAACCCATCACATTGTTTCAATTTCCAATTATTAATCAACATGCGTATGAAATATCGACATGGGATATTTTGCAGGTATAACGTACGTCTGTAATATCAATAAAATAGAAAAATCACAGGTGTGGTAGGAAATAATAAATATTATGAAGTATTAAAACTTTTTCGTTGTACCTATATTCTGTTACACGGGATTAAAAAAGAGCGATGGAGGGTTTTATAAATCATAATCCATCAAAAACACAATTTTGACAAATCGGACATATTCCGATTAAACCTACTACTACTTCGAGCTTCACCGCAGAACTCCAGTATAGGTAGGTACTATACTTTTTTTCAAAAATTAATTACTGTGCGCAGGAAAGGGCATTAATTACTAATTTAGGACTACGTGACTCGGTTTGTCGAATGAGATATACCATCATGTGTCTATTTATTTAACGATAACATTATTTCATAAACGATGAACGCAATATTAAAATGGATCATAGGAAATTATTTCATTTCAAGAGTATAGGTACTATTTATAGTACCTTTATATAAAGTTATCACATATTTCAGTTAAAAATAATTAATTTCAAATTGTTTGAAACGGTTTAGCCTACAAGTGTTATCAAGAAAATTGTTACATAACAATATATTATATATAGAAATAATAAAAAGTGATGAGGTCAAAAAAATAAATATTAAATATATTATGTGGTTTTTTATAAATCAAAATAAATACAAAGTTATTCTGGATATAATAAAAGAGTTTATGAGAGTTCTTAATACCAACGAAAAAAAAGTTTTACCCCAAAGAAAGAGGGAGTAAAAAAAAAAAAATAAAAAAAAAAAAAAAATGAAAATTGCTCATGTTCAATTGTTTTCTTTCCCTTTTTGCCCACCAGTGTGAGCCGAGGTTTGAGTATCACTCCAACGTAATTTAGTGACAGCTATTCCCGAGTGTCCTCCAATACTATAGAATACAAAATACTTTGTCATTGTGTTCAACTACCCCTGCTAGTTATTTTTATCGTAAAATTATGCTAATCACCATACTAGAAATCATACTCTTTGTGGTCAAGATACATAAATATTTCTTTTTTGTTTTATTATTATTATTTACAGAGTTATCAATAATGAAAAACAATAATAATTATTCTGTTAAAGTGTTAGTACTTACATGAAGAAAACAAAGAGAATAAATAGGACTGTTTTTTTTAACACTGTTTAACTGCAGCGGATTTGCTGCTAGCAATTTATTAAATGCTTCAAAAAGAACAATTTTAGAACTCCGCTGAAGTTTGAATCTATAATAGGTACGTCTAATAAACAGGGACAATTGATGACGTGTTACTATAACGACCTTGACAACAGTGGTATTCAAATATTATTATATTTTAAAAATTTCACTAAATACTTAGTCTAATTTCTAAATGTTAAAATTGGAATTTTGATTTTAACATGAACGAATCTGATACAAGTGAACAAACGAATAATTCAGAAATATTTATTATTGATGACGATAATCAGGAAATAGCAGAATATGGGAATGGCATGTTTATTAAGCTAAGAGACCGTGATATTAGTGCTACTGCTTATTTAATTGGTATAAAGTTTTCTAAATTTGATACTATATAAAATATTTTTCATATAATATTTACGACTTGTTGTGTATCCTTGGATTTGATTTTGAATTATAAATTACAATTTTCGATCATAAAATATACTTATATTACCTACTTATATTTGTTTAAAGATACAACTTTACATTAAACCGTTACAGTTTAATTAGCTCAAGTACTTACTATAGTATATAGAAACTGTTTATTTTTAATGAACAGATTCATCTGAAGCTACCGACCAGATAATTGACCAAGAAAACAGTATCGCAGTACCAATAAGTATAGATCTGAGCTTTAATGATATTATGGACTGTGCTTGTCTTCAAAAACTATTGAAAGCGTCAGAAATAAATGCACCAATAAACACATACATTCAAGTTATTCATTTTATTCCATATATAAAAAAAAGTGTTAAACAGTAAATTTTTTATTAGGAATTAAATCTAAGTAACAACAGCATAAAAGGTGAATGTGTCAACAACATAATTTCTTATTTAAAAACTAACGATAGACTACAAAAATTAAATTTGTCTGGAAATTGTTTGAATAAAGAAACTGGTTCGATGAACAATATGCAAAAATAATGTACCTAATTATGATTATTAATTATATAAGCATTTTCGTTTTCTATTAAAGCCTTGTCAGCTCTTACGAGAGAAATAGGAGATTCAAACGAAACCTTACAAGAGTTGAGTTTGGATTGGAATGGGATATCTGGTGAAACTTGCGCAAACATGTTTAAAAACCTTATGATTAGATCGAAAAGCTTAAAAAAATTGGATCTTAGTTGGAATAAGTGAATATTGAAATGTATAACACAGTTATAACGATCACTTTGATTAATACGAATTACATTTCATTCGTTTAAAAATTAGATAAAAAGTGGCAATTAAAATTGTTGTATAGTTTCAGTGATGTTGGTAAAATATTAGGTCAAGGAATAAATCACACAACTAGATTAGAGCATTTGGATTTAAGCAATAATCCGCTTACAAATGAAGATATTGTTGATATTTTGAGCGGTATAGTGTATCCGACTTCATTAAGGAGTTTGGGGATAACTCATGTATTTGTCGATGAACAAGTTGAAAAAGTAATCAAGTCAAAATAAATGCATGTCATTATAATATAAGTTTTAAAAATTATATTATGCCAACTGTATAGGCAATATCAAAAGTCCAAGCACGAGTACCAAATTTTAGTGTTAAAGTAGCCATTTATACGGGCACGAAATCTGATCCTGTCATTGATAAGAAAACATTGTATTTAGAACGGATTCACTTTTTGGGGGTTACTAAGCCAAAAAAAAAAAAACAAAAATTTGATATTGGGTAAGTTTTTATTCATGTCATTCACTAAAATAATTAAAATTATCTGATCTTTAAATCATTCATAATTTTATAACGTTAACTTAATAATTAGTACACTTCCGTAGTATACATTGTTAGTTGTAAATTGTAATTCATTTTTAAATACATGAAAAATTATATGATAATATATTAATATATAATTCTCAATGATAATAACTAAATAACCTTTATAATATAATGCATAATATATATTTCCCTAGTAAACGTTTAATATAGTAGTTGCATTTAAGTATTTATTACGTATGTATGAACTTCGGAATATAAAAAGTAAAATTAAATTGACTAGTGACTATACCTAGTCAATTTACTTTAATGTATTCATTTATATTATAGTCACGTGTTGCTAAAAATGAAAATTGATGGAAATTTAGAACCTATGAAATTAAGCTTGTTCATTTCAACATTTGAAAATTTAAAAGTTAAAGGAATAATTATGGAACTACTCGGGGATTTGGCTAATCAATTTAAAAATGCCGATAAAAAGATTAATGTAGCTCAAATGTTGGACAAGTACTTAGATCTATATCCAGAAACTACATTACACTAATCATCATTATTTTAAATAAATCATTTAAAGACAAGAATGACAACAATTATGAAAAGTGTAAGAAAAATAAACAATAATTTAAACATAATTATATATTATAGCAAAATAAATATAAAAATATTTAGTCTTTTATGTTTGCAATGTATATTTTTCTAATATTAAATTAGGGTTTTAAAATTTTAGTAAATATCATAATATATAACTAAATAACATTTTATAAATTTAACTAAATTTATATTTTTCATTTGGCAAAACAATCGTGGAATTTTTATTAACATTTATACAAAAATTTACGGGATTCCCGAAATATGTATAAATTTGATCGAATATAATAAATTAAAACACAAGTATTGTATTATGACTTGTGTTCAACAAAAAGTCCATAAAATAATTAAAAAGAATTTTTGAAATATATGCATTTTTACAATTTTACGTGCTTTTGTAAATACCTACTACCTACCTATAATATTGATATTATATACAAATATTCAAATCAACTATGGATTGATAGTAAGCTATTTATATTTAAAGGTTACCATAATCATATTATCCCAATATGCTTTTACTAATTTAGTCATCATTAGTATTATTGCGATTATATATTTCTAACAGGAAGAAACAGTCAGTAATCATAATGATTTTTAGGTTATCACGAGATTTGATAAGACCATTGACGTAGTGGTATTACAAGAAATTTGCATTAGATACAATACGCAAAAGATATGAATGTATTATTATATTTTATTATATTCAGTATGATGTATATACCTACATATTATGTATATTCAATATTGTATTCCAATATATTTAAAAATTCCAAAATTAAATAGGCTTACATACGCGATGTGAATTAGTTTGAATAATACAAAATTGTTTAAAAATAAAATAGTAACACAACAAAATAAAAAATCATTCATACGTTTCAAGGATATAGGAATAGTAATAATAGAACGATATTTATGATAAAATTAACTCTAAATTTAAAGATCAAAGCCGCTTTGGCTTTGGTGCGTTGGAGTCACTTTTTTGATCAATGTTCATAAAATTAAAATACCATAGGTACAAATGTACAATAATTAGGTATGTATAATTTGTAAATATAATCAAGTAAACAATACATTGTTTGAAGAAAAATACATTTAATTACTAAAAATCAATCAAAATTAAAATAAATTGAATAGAACATTTTACGAGCGGTAATTTTGTACAATGACGATGGCGGTTGGACGTTTAACACCACAAAATTGGTTAAGCTACATAGTAGTGTAACTTTTGACAGAGTGTAGAAAAATCCTCGCCTTCATAGAAGGGACTAGACAGTATAATTTAATTAAAACCATCTCTTCCGACCATTAATCGTAAGCAAGCTGTGGCGATGGAGGCGGCTTTTTGGAGAATAAAAATATTTTGGCGGGATAAAAATTGGACAAACGAAGAAGGGTGGACGATGAATCATTTCTCGGAGAAACTTGCGAGAAACGGCAGCGACGACGAATAACTGTTCGAAATGTCAGAACGAATTAATCATCCCTCGAGACGCAATTTCATCCCCTGCAAGACCGACGTATTTTATAAACGCAAGTCCTATGGATAACACGTATAACGACAATAAACAGAGAAAAAATATTGTGAGGGGGACGTTAAGCATAATTGTCGTCCTAAGCACACTGGAGTAAAATATATAATTTAGCCACCAAACATTACGTCCGAGAAATTTCATCAAATTTTGATTTGGATCTTTATTATAAAGGTCTTGTACTAATTTAATATGTATTGTAAATTATAATATTTGCTACAACGAGAAATCAAATTCAATCAACAACTTACATAACTATAACGCTTATTTAAAAATGTATGTATACTAAACGAAACGAAAAAGCAATTTGTTTTTTAGCGGTGTGTTAGTATGTGGGTTTACTTCTATAGAAGTAAAATAATTGTTTGGCCGGCAGATGTCTGAAATACTATAATTTTTCGTATATTGTACTTTGGGAAAAAAAGTACAGTTATTTTCCTATACTAGTTTTCGAGTAAAATGTAAAAAGTTACTTCGTCCTATTTTGATATAGGTATAATTATTGTACTCTTCATTTAATATAATATAATATTATTATCTATCTGGTAATTTTATGAGAACTTCTTAATTTAACTTATTTATTTTTAACATATTTATCTATAGGTGCTACGTGCTACAAACTAGAAGGTGCAGTATAGCGGGTCAAACCATGCATTACACTTAAAAAAATAAGTTAAAAATAACCAAATATTCAAAGTCGATGTTTGTTATGTTTATAATTATTACGTTTCGGAAAATAAAGTTATCGCATCAACAATATTTTTAGTAAGGTTATTTGTTGAACACATTATGTTAATACTAAAGTAATATAATATTTAACATTGAAAATATTGTAATGTTTAAAACAAAACCATGATGGAAAAGTGAAAACTGAATACCTGATTTACTGAACACCATTTAATAATGGATATATTATAACCTAATAACCTATTATTTTAGATATTTTTTGAGAACCCCTGAACCTAAATCCTTTAAATTGTAATTATTACGCCCCACCACACCTCACATTCAACTGATTGAAGTTTTCGTCAGCTTCCACGGTAACACGCCAGATAGCGGGTTCCGGCCACGGTGTAATAATAATAATAGTTCTCAAAAATATCGGAAAACGTACTTGGTGATCAAGGGTCTCATAGAAACTCACTTTGGTGGAAAACCGAAACCCCCACCTAACCCACATATTATGAAATCAACTTGAACAGTAAATTATATCACGCCGATAGGATATATCCACTCATCAGATGTTAAGTAATAGTTATTCAATTATACCATTAATTTGTGTATGATGATAATATTTAATTATCATAATTATTTATTTCGGTTGGACGCAATTTTCATAAACGACGTGCGTGATCTGGGGGCAAAATAATTTGTAAGCGCCCAAAATATTGCTATGATGAAAGTAATCTGTCTAATTGACTATTAACACGTGCGTGTAAATAACGATTTTCTTGTCGCGTTTCATATAATTATTGTTTTACGGCCCATCGATCACTAAATTATAAGCCACGACGTTCTGCAGATTTGATAGCTGCAAGTGATTTAATAAATTTATGTTGGATACTATATTTTAAGTTAGCCCTACCGTTGCATTCCGCGATATTATTACTTTATAATGGAACCAAAAAAGCATTAATTACTTATTTTCCTTTAAATCTATTGATTTAACAGCCGATTGATAGTGAGATGTAATATTATTGTATAAAGCAGTTCGTTTGAAAAGATTCCTTTGAAACGATTGGAAATTGTGTAATAAACAATAAACATTGCAATAAGAATAAGTAAAAATATAAAATACAACAATAAAACTAACAGATGAGTTGTGCAAATAGTATAATATACCTAATAAAAAAAAATTGATATACTAATATATTTCTGGATATATTGATTGATAGGTGCCAGTTACATAATATTATTATTAATTATAGATAATGCAGTAATAATAATAAAAAAAAACGCTTTGGATAATTTTCGACATTTAATACGTCATGTTCATTATATTTCCGTTCATAATAATTAACAATACTGTTAAAACAAATGAATATAATGTATTTTATTATATATAATTTAAAATTGCAATGTTACATCGAAGGATAACGACTTGTGAGGTATCAATGAATCCGAAGTTTTAGCTTCCGCGATTTTGTATTTAGGTAGTGAGGCAAAAAAATAACTAAAGAAATTTTCTGACATTGTTATAATTTTATATATTTGACCGCAAACATTATACTATTTGTGTATTATACAAGTATGGCTTGTTAACAATGTGTTTATAGATTTGCTATAGAATTTATACAGAATGAATTTATTAATAATGCTGTTTATATTTGCATAATATAATATAATATTAGGTTGTAGTGAAAATTATTTTTATGAATGAATATAAATTATAATAACTTATTTTGTTTAGGTTCAGAATTATTATACTAATCATTGTATACAAATAAGTAAACGATCACTATATAGTCTTTAATAGATTTAATATTGTATTGAACTATAGGTATGATCAATATAAATAATTTTCTCATTTAAGTTACTGCTTATAATAATATAATGGTTCTTAACTATAGTTTATATACCTTTATTGAACTTATTATATGAACAACGATCATATAGTTGAACAAAATGATATAACTTCCAATAGAAAATAGAAACATAAATCACAATACTAAGCACTAAGTCATTAAAGACGTTTTTAAAATACTATTCTTTGAAATAATGATTTCAAAATTATATTATTTTTATTTTTAAACTGTTGAAAAAGTATTAAAAATGAAAGCAAAAAATGTAATATAGAATTTGGCAGTGATTATTTAAAATATTATTTATGACCATGAATAATAATAGGTAATTATAATGTTATAATAATGTAAACTATGATTGTATTTTTTGACTCAATTACAATATATTAATTCCGACACAGAATAATATTAGAATTTTTAATGATATCTAACACCCATTCATGTTGTGCTAGAAACAATCAATAGGAAGTTCTATTTAAATATTTTAAGTTTTCTGTTGTGACACGTATGACAAATATTTTTAGTGACCTGCGTTTTTTTGGCACTCAAAAGAGACGCGTAATTTCTTATCAGATTTAGTGATAAATGGTTACAAACAACACAAAAATAGATGGATAAACCTAGGGGGGAAATGCATAAGCAATAATAGGCTGCAATTACAAAAAAAAAAACCAAAAACTAAAAAGTCAGATTAATTTCTATTAATTTAACGGGTGAAACGGAAATCGATTTTCAAAGGATTCCATCGAGATTGTTCTGTAATTTTAATGAATACGATTTTTCGCGTTTATTAGCCAACGGTGATAATTCATATATATATATAAATGTATACAAATATAAGTTATGCCATAAATCGGTTTTATATTTAAGGTTCACATATGGAAACTTTAAGCGATAATTTTATGCAATATATAATTATTATGAGTTATTTTATCACATATTAACAATGTTACTATTAAGATAAATTGAAAAATAAAATATATTTTTGATTCGATGCAGTATACGATGGTAAGTATAGATTTACCAATATTTAATATCAATTTTTCAACCACCACAAAAATGTATATATTATTTTAAAAAATGAGTTAATTTATTAATAATACATTTTAAATTTTTAGATAATAATAGATAACTAGGTATATTTAAATATTATATAAAGTACTGACGCTGAAATGTTTATACTTAAATGTTTGATATTTTATGTATACTTATATCATACTACTATCATCATAATATATTATGTAAAACAAGAAACATATTGATGTTCGTGTTTATTAGTTTCGTCGATGCCATCAAGTTGATATGTTGAATAGACATGATTTTTTTTCACCCGAGTCGTAAGTTAAAACGGGACAGCGACTATCAATTATAATGCGCTACTAGTCAATTGCCCATTGTACAGGCGATATGTGATTTACACGAAAACAAAAGATCGGTGTCAATGGATTTCATCCCACCCATTTTAAACACGTGTACCTACATACAAAAATGTTTTTAAAAAATTTAAAAGAAAACCAGCAGACTCAAAATAAAATCCACCAAATAAGTAATCGGATTTTCCGCGCGTGAACAAGGAAAAGTTCCGCGTACATTGCGAAAGTTTTAACCGCATTAAAATGTAATTCACCAAAAGCTGCGCGTAGTCAACGGTGGCGGCAATCTTTTTCCCGAGGGCAGGAAGCAAACGACATTCGACGACACCTTCACCGATTTAATCAAAGGTTTTTCCTTCGGAATTCGATTTTATCTCGGTTGATTGTTTGGAAAAAAAGTCTTACGGAAAATACTGAAATTGCCAAAAAGTCATTAAAGATTCTACTTTATATTTAAATACATATTATATAGGCATCATATATATATAATGTATAGGTATGTTGTTTTTCAAGTATTGTGTTTGAGTCAAAATCGTACTTTTTATAAATATTATTAATATGCCTAGGTAGTTATTATAAGTCCTTATTCGTGTTGTTTATTATAAATAAAAATGATAAGCTAGAATGGACTATTATAAACTATTTGATACGCACATAGTAAATTTGAATACATATTTCTTATCTATGTATAATATTAGTTTATATAATACGCCTATGACATAAAATTATATAACTAACGTACCTAGTGAGTAAATCAAAATTATTTTATACTTTACAAATTAGTCCAGTCGTATCTGTTAAAACGTAATATGTCTTTATTCTATCCATACTAGTTTTTAATAAAATCGTGTAAATATTTCTGTGATTATCCCAAAAGATCATAACGAATATAAAAGCAAACATGAGTTATTTATCAAATATTTGAATGAAAAGGTAGACAAGTGATTTCATGTGTTTAATACAATATAGTATTTAGACACTATTGCACGCGTCTACACGGGGGTTTTTTTTTCATTAGCGACGTTCATATTTTTGTACTTGTAATAAGGACCTATTCTAAATTCGTATTAATAATTTTTTATTTTAAACTAAAGCACTCTTAGCTGCTTATATTGTTGCGGATGACGACAAGCTACTTATGAACTTCGTTAATGAACGGTATTATTATGTATATCTCATACATTTTTAAATATTTTTTTAACTAACAACCCTCGTAAAAACCAGATAGTGTAGCATATATCAAGGGTGTAATATTATCTTAAAATTGTTTTTTTGAATGATCTGGGGAGTGTTAAAACTTAAATTAGGAAGGTATTATTTTTTTCAACACAATCCATCAAAACGGTCACTTTATCACTATGTATTTAATTTAAGTAGTAATTTTATATTTTATAAATTTTTTTTTCAATCATCTCCGACGAGTAAGACGTGGCAATCAAGATTTGTCAACGTAAACTACTTGAAATCAAGTGATTTCCCAACCAAATATGTTTGGTGTTGATCGACGTGTTGATATATAGAGCTCATCGAGTCGTACATTTTAAAGGTTGTGCATTTTATTAAATGCTTACATAAAAATTTAAAAATAAATCCAAGGTCAATAGAAAGATCCAACAATTTTTTTTCGTAGGATGTCATGTCAACATCCCGAAAACAGTTTTCCATCATACAACATGACAAAATGTTCATTACAAATATATGGAATTTAACTTCAGCTTATATAGCCCACCCTATACTTCATCTCTTGATTTTCTCAGTTTTAAAAATTTAAAAATTACTTTATTGTATCATAGTTTCCTAATTTCTTTAAACTTTTTTTTAATCAATAATTTTTTACTGTGTCTTTTTATGATTAGTTCCCTCTCTCCTAATAGTTCTTAATATATTGATAAAAAAACGATAATCAACTTTCCAAAACATATCAATTACAATGAATGAATGGTCTATAGATAAGCTAATAATTTGTAATATTTTTTTTTAATGGAAATTGTTTTTAATTTATATATGTACCTATGGGTATTAATAATATTATTGACATTATAGTAATAATATTTAATTACTGATCAGTAATGTTACTAATATCTAAAATAAAATACTATCAGCTCAAAGTAAACAAGAAAAACTGTTTAATTTTTTTAACACATTATTAAATTAATTGGTTCGGTAACTTTATGAGCATAACAGAAAAAAATAAATAGCGTCAACAACTTTTATGTTCAATATTATAAAACATTATGCCATCGTCAAGATTGAGATTTCGTATGATAGACATACGGTTTATTCACAGGTGCATTTAAACGTAAATATTATTCGTACTCCCCCTCCGGGACACACGTTCAAATATTATTAACGTCAAAACGGCTAGGTAACATTAGATTTCGTTATAGGTATAATATGTCAAAATAAAATATTCAGTTTAGTTAAAAATGTCATAAATATCACATTGTCGTACTAAAATACTTTGTCAAATATATGGATTGGTATCCAATTGTATGTTCACGTGTATGATATGCATTTTACATAGGGTAAACGTTTTTAATATTCATTGAAATTTGAATTAAAATATAATTACCAACAACCATTCAGTAAAATACCTATTTGATGATCAAATTTTGACGATTGACGATTTGTTTTT
Source organism: Nasonovia ribisnigri (assembly GCA_027563435.1). Taxonomy (NCBI): domain Eukaryota; kingdom Metazoa; phylum Arthropoda; class Insecta; order Hemiptera; family Aphididae; genus Nasonovia; species Nasonovia ribisnigri. Next base: position 143,299 of record JANEHU010000188.1, read on the forward strand.
TTAATAATAGACATCAATATTACTAAATCAAAAAAATGTGTCAACGAATCACTTACAATTATAATAGTAAAATAATAAAAACAACTATTTTGAATCCTTGTTTACATTATCGGTTTTTAATATAATTTAATATTCAAATCTACTAACTACTTGTAATACTCGATAATGTGGACGAATTGAATTATTTTATAAATTATTAATACGGTTGGAAAATTCAAAAATATTCATCCAACTGTGTACCTTTTTGGATGCACTGTTTATATGATATAATAATAGACTTAGACGTAAAAAGGAAAATTTAAAATTGTAAAAACGGAATTTGCATACATAAACGGAACAGAGAGTACCGGAACACAAGGGGAAGTATGTTTATAGGATGCCAGAAATGCGCGCAGCGTTTATATCGTTGTATTATCCCCCCTACCAACACCAAAAAAAAAAAATGTCACAAAAAACACTAAAGCTTCTGAAATTGAAAATTCTACTGGGTGGACAATAGACGGAAGGTTGAAGAAAGAAACTGTGTATTATAATTATTGATGTATTTCCCAAGCGGTTTTTTCCTCACCGCATCGATATTGCAGGCCAAAGTATATGAGGTTGAGGAAGCTGTCGGGTTAAGACGGTGATTGATGAAGTACTTACCGATGATCTGTGCCTGTGCAGGGTGCGTGTATATTATATAGGTATATATTACAATATAAGAAGAGAAGAAAATAAATAGGTGTTCGCATATACCTGGGTCACGGTTAATGGTAAATGTGTCAAAACTCCCCGATTCCTCGGTATGTCACTCCCTTTAGTCGACCTCGTGACAAAAACATTTCGACCATTCTATACAGTTTCATATAAAACAGGTAAATTTATTTTATTTATTCTCCTAAAGATACAACACACAATATACCTAGGCAAATTTACTTTTCAAACAATAATATCCTATAGGTACTAGGGAATTGGCCATATAGAGAGGATATTATAATCATATATATCATAATATAATATAATATAATATTTGACGAATCGACGTGTTATAATCATGTTAAGGCGTGCTAAGGCAATATAATATCATGGAATTCCATACTAGTCAAATGAGTGGGGACGCGAGGTCCCCTGTCATATGCTAAACGCATTATTGTATATTTGTCATTGGTATAGTTGGGGCTCGGTAAATAATTAGCTTAGTACGTATTGTATAGAGACGATCATCCAACGAAAATCAAAATATTTCATATCCTTTTGAACCAACCAACGAAAAAAAAATGTTCAACATATTTGCTAAGTGGGCATATTATACAATATGTATGACTATTAAATCATCGACCGATATGCGATATACTTTCAAAGATTTTTCACACGAATATTCTAGAACTATTCGAAAGCATATTACCTATGATACCCTCTAATGACAATACATTTCTCGATTCAACTGTAAGAAACAGTAGGACCCTATATACGATACATCTATATGTATTTAACTTTACATTTAAGAACATTTTGTTCAACTTAATATAATATAATTATGATTATTTATGATCATAGTTTTACTGAATGTGATTTCAAATAATTTATAATTTGTGAGGTACAAATGTTAAACAATTACAGTTGTCAACTTGTAACTTTTCCATCGTATAATATTTGTTAAATATAATTTTCTCAAATGTTTGTATATATTTACTAGAATTACTAATTACAGACTACTGAGTATCTAATAAGTAATAAGTAATGAGTAATTTCATTCGAGATTATAATTGAATTAAAGCTTAAAAGGCATGATAAATACGTAGTCACTCTCTAAGCACTATATACCATCTAAGTACTTATACTACAGTTATATATTTAATATATAAGATCCTAACTTAATGATATCGCGTCTAAAGGTTTAAAAAAAATATTATAAATAAATATTAAAAAAAACCTTAGCCGAATAAGAGACAACAATACCTATAGACCAGTGTTTCCATGGGCCGCCTGCAATGTGGTACTAGGCCGCGGATGCTGGTCGAGAGTTAATAGCCAAGGGTCAGCAAATTTTAATTAGTATCAACATCGAGATTTTCAAATGATTTATACACGGCTATATTTCTTCTATCGTCTTATTTGTGCGTGTTTATATTTTACACATATATAATATTATTAGGTAAGAGGGCCTCGAAGTTTGTATACATAAATGGTGGTCCGCACAATTAAAAAGGTTCGGAACCGCTGCTATGGACCATAAGGCTATAACACTTACCTATTATACCCATACCTATACCTATTTTAAAGTTGTTCTGCCTGAAAAATAATTTAAAATATTTGGCACTTTAGTAGTTTGTTACAACTTGTTAAAAATTGTCTAACCTAGTTGGTGCCTATACTACAGACCTACCACTATTACTACAAAAAGAAAATGAATTTAATCGGATAAGGCATTTCAGAGGATTCCGTTTGTACAACGTAATACATTTCATCAGGGATTTTCATACTTCAACAGTTCAACGCATTATTATTATATTTTGATAAGATGTAACGAGTGTGGTGTAAGTAATTTTTCGAGACGCGTTTCGACATGCCCACGCCAATTCATCACCCGCTGATGTGACTATCTGAGGTGGTAGCGGATAAAATTTGAATTCCACGTATGTAGTCGAGAGGCGTTAATCTAACCTTTTCTCGTATATAATATAATAATACGTCGTATACGTATATAATACTTGTGGTGTGTATATACCTGTGGTGTATATAATATATTATAGGGAACCATCAATTTCACCCACACCGCACACGCCAAATCCGGAGTTCCGCTGTTTTGCCCCATTAGACAGCCATCGGGTGTATGCCTAACCCACCACCCCCGTAATCAGCAGAATTATACCGTCTCTAACGTTCTCCGAGTTTTCTCGAAATGCATAATATAGAATAATAATATGTAGGTTTATATTCACGGATAAATAACATAGCCAATAAGGAATAGACCTGGAATTGCACACTTATAAAAACTGCATACTATTGAGTATTGGATATAAAAATTACGATGCCTACAACTTATTTTTATTTACTTTTACTACGCATTTTGAAGAACATAATAATATAAATTATAATCACTATAACAATAATAATAATAATAATAATAGAGCACACGCGAAAACCGCGGGAAAACGACAAACGCACGTGTCGATAAGTACTATTATATGCGTATATCGTAAAACCTAATATGGTCAGGTGTTTGTATTCCCACCAACAATTTTAAAAAAACGAAATAACTACTAGGCATATATTGTAACTTGTAAGATTAAATAAAAACCTCTAGTGTACCAATATAATATATTATTTTTTTTAATGATATTATATTATGTACCTGCAGTGAATTTTAATGTCAATGTAAAAATAAAAATAAAAAATATGGTCAATGTCTCATTGATTAATAATTACCCATGTTTCCTGTTTGGTTGAAAGTACATTTATTCCCGTATAGACAACCGACAAGATTCTAATTGCGGCCTACTAGCAGTTAGCACATGTACCTATATACAATGATTTGTGTACATTATGTTTGCGATACGTTAATAATTTTGAGTTTCACTCTACGAAATACATACGACGGTGGTCGTGGAATTTTATACTTTCTGTGCGGCCGTAAATAAATTGTTTTTAGAGGGTACATATTATACCAATTCCTAAAGATCATCTATTGTCATTACTCATTAGTGATTTTCTACGACCTATACCCTAACCTAAACGATGAGACTTTTTGAGCACAAACAAGCAATTTTTCAACTCGAATTATAATCACTCGACTAAAATATTACATCGAATGGATTTTTGAAGACCTAACTCGGTCTGAGTCGAAATGCCTATATGATACGCGGTGGGCAGTAAAAAGGTGACGGATGAAAACGATATGACATCGTCAAATCTATTTTTATTGGCACGCCAAGCGCACGTCATTTGAGAATAATTATAGTGTAGGTACACGATATAATATTATAATAATATTGCCATAATATAAAATTAGACACTCACCTGTGGACTGGCCGAATGTGCCGCCAAAACACAGCAATAATATCGCGTAAACGACGGCTCCGGTGCCGGTCCTCATCGTTGTATAAATAATATGTATTAATATTGTAGTTATCTACTGTCGATGTTTTCTAAACGAATCGCATATACGCGACGTAAGTATACTACGTATAATATTGTACTTGGTCGAAAAAAAAAAAAAACAACACTCCGGGCAATATTATTGTTCGGTACAGGGCGAGATCGCGCGATCCGAACGACGTATGAGTTACGGTATTGTGTTTGTGGCAAATTAATTTTGCGATCGAAACGAACAACAGCGATTAATCGGGAAAAAAAAATTCGACGGTTCTCAAATCTATCCGATTCGGAAAAAAAAATAATAAAAAAATACCGAAAATACTGCCTGTCAACGGCGATAAATCGACCGTGGGGTCGTCGACTACAACTTACTGTAAACACGCGCGGATCGAAAAATCGACAGAAAAACGAATAAATAACACGCAGGAGGGCAGCGCGAACGAAACGCCGCGCGACTTATCAGCGAGACGATCGACTGACGACTGGGTGGCTGGACCCTACTAGCTCGCGAACGGATTGCCGGTGACGCGGCGGCGGCGGCGGCGGCGGTTACTTCGGCGGCAACCGTCGCCGCCGCCGGGAGAGGGGTCCTACCCCCGCAGCCTACCTTACACGCGCGCCAATTATTCCGTACGCGGCTCGACGTGTATTACGACTGCCGTGTACCTAACGCATACCTTATACCATAATAATATTATGTTGTAGTGTTTTGTCGTACGACGACGACGTATATACGAACACAATGATAATATTATCGTCGTAGGCGAGACTAGAAAATCTTATAATATTTGGACGATTATGATTAAAGATCGACAGATTTTACGAAACGAGTTTTTTTTATTCAAATTTTAATCAAGTCGACTTGCGTTACCGCCGGTCACAGCACCTGTAGGTCCAGGCCATACTTACGCCCGTAGATGTCCGTATCAACGATTTTTGATAATATTATCAAATGAAAATATAGTCACTTTCGCCGAGCCGTCTGTATAATATGTAAAACCATATTACGGGAAAGGCCTATTCCGATATTATATCGACGAGCGAAATAGATTCGGCCTGCAAGACGAACCCCTGGGTAATATTTTTTAATATTTTATTGGACGTTTATTGTATGGATGATAATACACGCCAATAATAGTAATACTACTATACGATTATATACCTACATAATATTATTATTGTTTATATTTGTTGTAATATGCACAACGTCATTGGCAAGTGAGTGATGACGTTCGTTTCACGTGAATAAAAAAAAATTCGAAAATTTCTCTGCTTGCTCTCGTTAAAAACGTCGAGTATTCGATTAATTCTGTACATCAGACACCCCCCCCCCCCTTTCCTCGCAAAATCGATAAACTACATTTAAACAGATTTTATTTTTAGATTCAAACCTTGTATATACAGGAAACAATTCATCGAACAAACGATCTGTAATAAAATGCATTTGTGTGATACGCAAATGGCAAATGATTGGAAATAATAAGTCAACTTTACATATTTATACTGAATGAATTTTTATCGTCTATATTATAATATGTATAGATGGATTTGATAACATTACAAAGTTCCAATTAATATATAGTGGATAGTAAAATAACAATAGGTTTTTTATTGTGATTTATCGATCAAACAGTTTTTATATATAAAATTCCTATAGGAAATATAATACAACTTTAAAATTTAAAAATTTAAAAATATCCTTATATTATTATCCTCTCACGATTCCCAAGGTACCGCGGCGAACCCTGGCTGACACTAAAGCGTGCGAGACGAGTGTATAATTTCAGAAATTATTATCCCTCTTTTTTTTCAGTAAGTATATCATTGTTATGTGCACATTTGACATTTTCCTTCGGTACAAATCTTCGTCTGGGTACGTTACATACATTTTATGACTAAGTTTAATGGTCAAAGCCGACAGTATATATTCTTAATACCATTTCTGTCCCCCGTAAAGAAAACACGCGCAATCCTAGTAAAGTGAATGTATACACTATACACGTATACATATTTTACATCAGTTAAAAACACTGCTTGCTCTGTTTCTCAAATGGTTTCTTGGAGATATAATACATATATTTAAATTGCCGCGTAACTTGTTTACGTTACTTAAGGATAGGTACTTATTATTAACTGTTCTAGCGATATGATATTTTTTATGAACCGACTATATATAGGTATAAACTATATCAGTAACATAAACTAATATTTATTACCAGTTTTAATTAAAATCTGACATGTTTTTGTTGGTTGATTGGCAGAAAATACAACCCAACCAAATGGTAAAAAAATAATTAACTATTGTATAAATGTATTTTTAGGTTATTTATTTGACTAGCTAATTAAAAACTAAAACGTCCATATGTGAAACAACGAAAACAAGAAAATGTAATGAATTAAATGAAACATTTAAATAAAATATGTTTGATATACATATAAGAGAAAACACAAATAATTATGAACCATGCCCTGAGAATGAGTACATATTTATATAATCATGAGGACTGCTTCTTTTAAAATATACAAGTACCTTTTATATACTTAATATTATAATATATTAAAAATACAAAATATATATTTTATACAAATTGTATAGATTACCATTTATCACAAACAATAAGTACCTATTTAACTTTGAAATTCCAAAAGTTTTATAAAAGCTATGTACCTATACATATTTCAAACCTATATAATATGTGAGTCAATAAAACAATATAATACCTACTTTTACCTAATAATGTTAGTAATATTATAATATTATATCAAATTTATTGATTGATGAATTTTGTGAAAATAATTTTAATTTTGATAATTTATTATTATTTCAATTTGTTTTGGAAAGCTGCTAGTAATTACTAATTTTTGAAAATATAGAATATAGATCTATATAATCTCTTTCAAGTTATAATACATTTAATAAATTAGGTATTATATCAAAGATATACAAGCATACAGCATATAATTCAAGAAGTTTAATTAAAAAAATTATTATACTTATAGCTGATACACCGTTAAGTCAAGCTCGAATTGATTACCATAAAACTGTAAAGCACGTAAATTAAATAGTTCTAACTCAATAATATCTGTAGATATAGAATCTAATTATTTTCATGAAACCGAATTAATCACATTCCATTGAATGCAATTCCATCAGGAATAAGTTCCTTTACAATTATTTAGATTTTATTATTTTAGTTTTTAAGTACTTGTATTTAAGTTTTAACTAGTTTATTAAAATACTATAATTATTTAATAGATTTACAAACTAATTAAATCTTAAATCGTTTACTGCCAAACAGAGGTTTACACGTTTAATAAATAATATGCAATTTTATGCTGTGTTTTAGATACTTTAATGAGTAACCAATACATTATCTTTTTGTTTATTTAGTTCATATATTTATGGGATTTTCAAATGGTTCCGACTAATAAATTTCTCTATTCTATTGAATATTTCGTACAATAACTTTGAACTATATACTTTCAGCTAATGTGGTTAAAATGTTTTATAGTCTTTTTTAAAATGAAATGTATATTATTTACAGCTAACATTTAATATTAACGTCTTTAGTTATTAATCCCTTTTCACAATAAAATCGATTTAGTCTTAAAACTTAAGCTCACGTGTATCTATATTTGATATTAGTATTTAATTATCTATTAAGACGGTTATAAACAAACAATTTCGATGTTAAGAAGGTTCAACGTGTTAGTGTAGTTTATACTAGTTTTAAAATAGTTAAGTCCCCCTTCACATCATATTGATACTTATAGTATTAAATTATTTCAATTATATTGTTGCTATTAATTTATCTTCGAAAACAATGAATTAAAAGAATATATTATTAAAAGATTATTATAAAAGAAAGATAAAAGCTAGTTGGTGAATTATCATGTTATTATCTATATAAATTATGACCGAAATTCACAATTAACAAGGATAATACATTTCCATCAGCAAATATCCATAAGTGAAAACAAATTATGAGCTTAAAGTGAATGTATCGAAGTATATTCGAGTTTTGACGGACCAATTTCGTATAGTAAAGTCTTTTCATTTAACTATATAGTTGTTTAATTGACTAGTTTATTTAATACATTAGTTAAATCAATTGATCATTGTGATGAATTAAAATTTTTTCCGTTCATTTGAAAAATAATAGTTAAGAGTTAAGTTAAATTCACGTTTTGATGAATCTATAACAGTGGTAAATATTACAAAAATAAATATTTTTTTTTATTTATGCTGTAGATAAAGGTCACCCGAACTCAGGCGCACCAACGCATTTGAATTTGCCCACGGTTAGGTACGCGTTTGTTTGTCGTGATCTTATCGGTATCATGTTTATGTTTATAGATTGTCGCGACTGTTCATGGTGGTTGACCGACGACGTCAGCCCGGCGAGGTTAGACAGTAAATTGTTATTCAAAATATTGTAAAAATAGCGACCATAAGACGTGTAAGCATGTCTTGTTCATAAGATGGCCTGCCAGCTAAATTTGATAGAAATTGTAGCCCGCTTCCAAAATAAGTTGGGCAGTCTTGCTGTAGACAATGGTTTCAAATAAAAGTAAACAAATAAATATTTCTTGGTTTAATTATTTATTAGACACAAAATATAGGTATAATTGTCTTAACCACTATAATGGTTCAATAAGCAGGGGCAGTAGAGGATAATTTTTAACATAAAATTTAGTTAGGCATTTAGACAAATTGAAAGTAGCACTTTAATAATTGTGCATTTGTGTTTGTGCAATAAAGCGCAAAAAAAAAAAAATTATACAACTTCTTTTAAATGAGATGAGTTAATACTTTTATTCATATAAACTTAAACTTAAACGGTTAAGAAATATAAATATAAACAAAACAATTATAGTTATCTAAATAGCTATTTAGGTACCTATTTATTATGTGCACTATAACTACAGATTTAAAATTTACATTTAGTGCAATTTAAAAATACCTCCAATAAAAATGGTTTTACTTTCATGTCAAGTTTATGTAATATAATCACGTTTAAATACCTATATAGTTATCATTAATATTAATATCAATAATGTATATAAATAAAAACAGTAACACTCTATTACCTATGGGTTGGATACGACTAACAATTTTTCTCTTTAAAAGACTATTAAGTACCTACCGTTTCAGAAAAAATTCAACTTCATTCCAAATTACTAACTTTTATTCATGTCTAAAAAGTGAGCACCCTATCAATCACCATAATACCATACACTAAATTCATCGCACAAAGCAATACTACGCAATAGTACTCCTCGATGTGTGGTTCAGGCCTTTGATCGAGAGTTGCACGAAGTGATCCTCTTTAAACCTTCAAAATTTCAACCTGCTCCATATTATTACTTTCTGGGCAAATATTATACATTGAAAACCGCTCACTTTTTCAGTTCGAGTAAACAATAGCTTTTCGGTAAGTTTCACGATAGTCCTCCAAGGAAGCAACATATATACCTCTTTTTCTATACTCTATATTTTCTTTTCTCAGAACACGCCGAAATATTTTTATATCTTCATCAAAAAATAACCCACAGATATCTTAAGATAATTTAATTATAATGCTGGAGGACCAGCGCCGGCGGAAGGGTAGGGCAGAAGGGGCATCTGCTAAGGGCCCTGGCATTTTGGAGCCCTCACGCCTTGTATGGTATTTGATAATTTGTAAGCCCATAATTTTGTTTTTCAAGTTAAAAATACAAGTCTCGGCTGGCTGTCTGCAGTGGCTTCAGGTTTGTGGGTTTTTCATATAATAAACGAGTGAGAGTAAAAATAAATTATAATACCGACGTCCAAAATAATCCAAAATAATTAAAAACTACTTAATGAGTACTTCATCACAGTGTAAACTTACAAGCTTAGCTACTCTATCGATTGAACAACAAATTACCGACTCATTAGATTTTAATGAGCTGATTGCAATTTTTGTTGCAGCCAAATAAGCTAGAAAAAAAAAATAATTTTTGAAATTTTAAAATCTTGTGTTTTTTTTTTAAATTTTTATATAAAACTTGTATTTAGTGTACTTAGTGCAGTTCACCTAATCATTTAACTTGCACATTATTTTAATATGAAAAATGTATCCGATAAATTAGGTATATAAGCAAAATAATATTTGTAGCTTTATGTTTTAACTGTTTTAAGAAATAAATACATATTAAAGAGTGAACGTTTAATACATTGTTTGATTGAGTACACGGAAAAAAATATTTATAGGTAAGTTATGTAAAACTGAAAAAAAATTTCATACAAGTACCTATAAGTAATAGGACTTGTGAAAAAAATGTCTAAAGCCCATGAAAAAAATCCGCCCGGGCCCAGCAAAACCTCCCGCAGGCGCTGTGGAGGACGAAAGATAATGATTTAAAATCATTCTTATACTTTATTACATTTTCATCAAGACTAGGTGAATTCCCCTTTCCCCAGTCCCATTTAATAATATCTTAATTCCTACCACCTTGAAAATCATATACTCGGGTACCTATGTCGTTTGACAGACTGTTAACTCGAGTTCAATGTCTTTAACACCAGTCAACTGCAGACCTATTTCACCCACTTCTTTGATCCAAGGATTTACCGGATATACACTCACAATTTAATTATATATTATCAGACGTCTATATATGCTTCTATGAAATTCAGATATGGGACCCTGCTATACTTTCCAACCTAAGAACAATTCAGGACTTCCAGTCGATTTGCCTTAGGAAACAACGAAATTGTTACTGGCTTCTAGTTCGAAAGCTTGTCAAGAATAATAATCTCCACAATGACTCGAAAGTTCGAAATTAGTTAAACAAATTATATACTACCTATCATTTTATTCATCAAAACCAGCTTATTAATACACCACCGTCCCGCACAGTTACTGATAACCCACAGTGAAGTCTAAAATGGACCTGGTTTAAAGACTTACTAATTTAATCTGTCAGGTTGCCTATCATTATGTTTAGAAAAATTTGAAGTGGAAACAATTATGATATGTTTTTTGTGGTATAGATATTTTATTTTAACCAATCTAATTCAATTTTTATAAATTATAGACACTATTCTATAACCTTTATTCATGTATCGCAATCATAGACCTATAGGCTATAACATAAAATAATTGTTAATAGGTCTATATGATCACAATTATTTATAGTTTTTTTAAAAATGTTATTATTTTATTATTATTACTATTGATATTTTGGTGGTAATATAGGTTAAAAATTTAAGAGCGTTTGTAAAAATAATTGTGGTACATAAGTAAGTTGTTATAAAGTATATATTTTTATATTTCACGTTTCATATTCTACTGAATAATATAAAATAATTGTATTATACAACGCCTACCAAAATTTTAAAATAAATCTCATCAAATAGTATATTAGTATATGAAATCAAGAACAATGTCTTCAAACAAATTATTATTTCTTTACCGAATTATTAAATGTTATAAGACTGTACGAGTTTGTGAAATGTTCCTCGATTCAATGATGCTATACGTTACATAACTTATCAAGATGTATCAATTACGTTTATTATTGAATATGAGAATAATCTGCTGAATCTATTGTTGCTCAACTAGCTTGATATAGAAATGCATTGTCATGGGTACCATGAATGCATAATCAATCGTGGAAATACAATTCATCAGTACATTTCAATATTTCATGCTAACACAAACGAAATATTTACCAATGTAAAATTATAGATTTATAAGTTGTCGAAACATAAAATTTAAAAAATAGATCTCTAAAAAAAATAGTTATATAGGTATGTTATAAAATAATACAATGCAGGGTACCTATCCATATAAATCGATAAACGATATTTTTGTTAATCACAATGGATTTCTAAATATTGTACTTAGCTTATACTCATATTATGTCAAGTACGTGCAATACGAAATCATTTGTGGATGTTTTTAAATTTTCAATAAATTAAATAATAACAATATTTTTAAACGACTAGTAACGTAAACAGAATTATTGATGTACTGTTATAGTAGTGAAATGACAAGACTGAACAGTATTAATATTAATGTATTTTATTATTATTATAAATTATAATAGTAATAATTATTTATTAATCATAATATTATTATAATGTATTAATATTTTATTAGTACAATAGTACCTAATGGCTAAAGCTATTCTTCAATTCAAACAACTGATCTGTTTGACTTTCGTTATAAATTGTATTATGTTAGATACTAAGATGTTTTAATCTAAATTCAGTAAAGAATGAAAAATCATAATAACTTAACCTTACAACGTTTGACAATAATATGTACAAATATCTAATAGGTAACATTTCGTCAAGTTTATCGAAGCTACGCGCCCAAGATATTTTGTCAAGTACTATGTATATTTTGAATGGATGCCAGTGAACTGTTTATTAATGGTTTGTTGTTTTCTATATATTTATTGATCATGAATATTCATGATATATATTTGCTAATTTTTATTTAGAGATTACTGCATAATCAAGTTGTGTAGTAAATTCGCCTTTTGTTAAATAGATTATTCAAACTAAGTAAATTTACTACATGAATCCTGCAACTCTTTAAATCAGTAATTTAGACTTAAAATATGACACGTGCACTATATATTTTGCATTGGTTTCATTTTAACAGTGTCGTGTGTGAAATTAATTACAAAACTTTAAAATAAAATCCATACTAAACACCGATGGGAATAATATTATGGTGCTATTATAAAGTGAGTATACTAACAAGAAATTCACAGAAATTTAACTATTTTCCATTAAATGTGAAATGCATTAAATCATTATTTTTCTATATTTTATCCACACATCTAATACCATAATTTACTCATCATCTATATACTCTGAAAGATTTTAATACTATGTAGGCAATATCTATGTTTTTAAGATTTTCAACAGAATTTTTTATATTGGAATGTAGGTAGGTACCTTTTATTTTTTACTGTAACACCTGCACGCATGGTTTAAAGAACACATACTGTGAGTATGAATTGTTCTTATAAATACGTAACACTATACTATGTAATAATAAATTACCTATACCTATTGTGATATTACGATATTTTGTTAAATAATAAAGCGGCATAAATAAAATAGCGATTTAAACTGTATAATCTATGTGTCTTATCACGCTATCATGAATTTCCTGATTAAAAATTAAACTAAATTTATACGTATAAACGTCCCTATTATTAAAAACATCGGATAAAATAAACAAAGCATTGGCTAATGATATAGATAGTAGTAATATGTTTCTTACAATTCACCTACAATATGATTTTAGATTTTTTTTGATATGCACATAAGATATTGAATTATATTGTTCTTTACACACTGGAAGTTATTATTTTTATCATTTGTTTAAGCTGATTAAGGCTTTTTTTCACGTTACGTACGTTGTACCGATGTTTGTGCGGTTACGTATTCTATATGCATACACAAAAACCGCATATTATGTTACCTACAACCAACTGCATGACGTTATGTCATATAGTTTTGACTACCAGCGGACTTTGTCAATTTGTCATCATATAATCGAACGACGAGAGGAAGCTTTAGAACAGCACTTGTATAATATAATAATCAGATTGCAGATTTCCCTTTTCGCATTTCCACATCATCTCTCTGTGTGGGCTCGGTATCTGAAATATTATATTATTGTGTTATTATATGGCCGCCAATATAATTTGTTATAACAATACGATTCATGGGAGGCTTTTTTGATTACCGATAATATTACAATTTCATTTTTGTATAAAAAAGTTATATGTACTCATTTAATAATTTCATGGTGTTGAGGAGGAGCGTTGATTAATAGTAACAAATCGTCACTATAATAATATTACCATATAACGTTTAATGTGGTTTGCACCAGTGAAACTCTGACGAAGAACCTGATCGTTGTTCACGAACTAGTCAACTTCATGGAGTTAATCAGATGGCCATTTGGTCGTTTGGCCAGAGAACAAGAAAATTATGCGAAATGTAATATTTTGCTTACTTACTCTAAGCTATAATATAGGAATGATATTGAATTAATTTTTGTATTTTTCAAATTAGAGGAAATCTTATTTTATTGAAATACTTACATTAAATCAATTGAAAAATAAAATGTATACCATTACTCATTAGTGTCATTCATATCTTATGATTGTAAAACAAATTATGCATCTAAAATAACCATTATGATATGATTTGTTTTAGGTTTTTTTTCCTAGTATCAAATCTAAGTACGGTTCACAAATATAATTTCAAGAACCGCTTATGAAATAAATCGACCACTGCTGTTCAATATGAGTGATCCTTCTGTATACAAATGAGTAGTAATGAACGACCATCCTCCAATGTGGAAGGCAACGGACAGCCATTACCACATGTTCCCTAGCATCTGTTCTCCATAATACCTTCAATAGAAGTACAGTCGATCGATAGAACGAAATAATAAAAAAATGTAGAAAATAAGTCAATCATCGAGAACGCAATATTTTACTTAGGTATCGTAAATTATAGTCATAATAATATGGAATTGAATAGTTTTTTAACATTATCATATTGCAATTGGGCACGCCCCGTATTTAATAATGAATAAATAAATAAATATTGGTAATAAGATAATATATATTTTTTTGAAATACGTCAAATTTATCGATATTAGGATGGTAATCATAATATACAATTTTGAAGGTGGATTTCCACTATGACTATATACATGTACGTGTACGTGCATAAAAATTATTATGCATGTGATTGGTTAGTATAGATGGTATGCTTTTGGTATACCACAGTTCTTACCACACGATTGACCATGATACCATGAAGTTGGATCTAGTTCAACTGTTTCGTGCACACGGATCTATGATGATTGCAATATTAATAACATAAGAATATATGAGGTAAGTTACCAATCCTAACCAATCTAACCAATCTAACCGATAATAAACGTTTGGGAGACCGTTCATAGCGACAAGATCCGCTCATCAAATGCACGTATGCGTGAATGTTTGTAGTGGAAATACCCACCCATAGAGTCATACTTATAATATGCTTGAGTGGCATACGTAGGACTTTTCAATGGTGGGGGGAAGGGGGGGGCTGGCTTGAAAGTTAATTACTATTTTATTTTTTGTTAGTTGAAACTAGATAAATATTTTAAGTAATTTTAATAAGGGCAATTTAGCCCGTTAGCCCCCCACCTCCTTGCGTACGCCACTGATATGTTTACGCTATAATGTAATACCACTTATACCAGATATTACTACATTTTTGTGTGGAGCATCGAGTTAATATTAAACTTGATCGTTTAAAGTTGCAATAAATACAAACAACAACGCATTAAACTCATTAAAAATAGTTATTATTTTTATTTTTTGAGAAAGTAAAACCACCTGCATTTTCCTAATAATATATTATTTTTTAATTTAATAATATATTATTGTTATTATTACCTATAAATATATTCCGATATTAAAATTTTTATGGTCTGCTGATAGTCCTTGACTTCTTCAAGTTATTTCACCAGTGAATGAATGTTGGAATATCTAGTTATTTTTACGTGGTTGTGTGTACAGTAAACGATGTCCGAGGCAGGTTTTAAGCCATTGAAATCTTCGATCAAACCGGCAACTAGTAAAAAAAAGGTTAGAAATATGTTATTTTATTTTATATTTTATTTGAATTTATTTCCCTTTTTTATTTTCGTGGATGCTCAATTTTTTTTTTATTTCTTTATTTTTTTTTACGTCATGGATAAGATTTTATTTTATTTCGCGACTGGGACGTCATAATATATCCAGATAAATTAACCTTTTTATTTCTATAATTTTGTACCAGCAAAAAAAAAACGTGAAACACGCAACTGAAAAAAATTCGCTGAAAATGTCACAGTTTGTTCTTATTAGTGCCAGGAGTGTTTAAAGAGTTATTTCACCGTCAAATCTATTTCTGTTAGAAAGGAATTTTAAATTAAAAAAAGGAAAAAAAAAGTTTAAAAAGTTTCTTAATATTCAATACATATTAATTGTAATGATATTTCTCCGCGATATCTTTTTCTGTTAAAAAGTTATATTTTACTGTGACTACTGTAAATGAGAGTGGTATAATTAAATCCGTTATGTAGTGTTAAAAAAAAACTCAACCATTGATTTGACGAATGACGATTGGGTTTGTTTACAATCTGAATTTCGTGTGAAGGTTAAATTGTTTATAGTTCCGTAATATTCAATGTATATATTTAAGTATAAAATACAATATTAGTATAGCCATATAAGTAATTTTCTTCTCATGTCTATAAGAGAATGAAATTTGTGTCATCCCCAACTAAGCTATCTTTGAACGCCTCATATGTCAACAAACATTAAGTAGGTTCTGGAACTTATTTGGAATGCCATCCAAATAATCAAACATTGGAAGATCAACCAGTCACCAGATATGCGCGGTAATTGTCAGCTAGGAAATCTGCTGAAACGTATGAAGAGCGATATGCACGAGTTGAAAAGCCGCTTCTACTACTCTACTTCAACTAACACCACATAATGAAGACACGTGACAAGAAGCTAGGCGCTCATGGTATAGTTGATCAAGAACTAGAATCAATTTCAATAAAGCGGTATTCAAGTAGGCACGATAAATTCGATAAACAGAATTCATCGCGTTGTTGTAATTGGTCCAATGGCGTTGTCATTGTAGCGGTTTCAGTTTCAAGAAGGAACGCTTGGCATGTGTTGCACCAATGGCAAAATCAATTTGTCACTACAGGCAGGTTCCAGTACCCAAAAAAGTTCCATAGTTTCTACAAACTTATTTCATGGACAATGTGGAGGAAGACATTGTTCGATGATACACATTTAGTGTACCTTTTACTTATAAACCGGCCGATCCTATACCATTGATAGTCGCTTACCGACGTGACGAAGTGATGTAGTCCGTTTAGTATAAATATATGGTATGAATATATATTTATATATATTTTACCATATCAGAGTAACTCAGTAACCGAAAATCTCCACCTGTCTTGAAACAGTGAAAACGTGAAGAAGGCCGGTCTATTAGTAAAAGGTCTATGGTAGCAAAACAGATAGGAAAGATTCGTTTTCACTGAACTTAATCAACTTTAGATCTTGAAAAGAAGGTTTTACCGCAATCACGATTAGTTATGCAAGTGAGCTATCTTAACTCCAATAATGGTGATGTCAATCAAATTAATAATAAGATTCAATTAAAAATTCCTAGTGAGGTGAAGAAACACAAATTCACTGACAGTTACAATTCAGTTTGACAAAATCAATTTGTTAATTATCCAGTAGATTTTCTTAATTCATTGGAGTCTCCTGGAATGCCGCCGTATATATTGACGTTGGAAGTTGGCTTACCAATACTACTCTTTTGGAATCTCAATACGCCAATGTCATAACGTAACCAGACTTTCAATGGAAATATGAATGCCGAATGTGATCGAAGTAACAATAATTAACGTCAAAAGTAAAGGAGAAGATGTGCTTTTTCGCGCATTCCAATGATTTCAAGTGAACTGAACTTCACATTCAAACGACTATAGTTTCCTGAGCGTCTTATCTTTGCAATGACAATTAACAGCGCTCAAGAGCAGTCAGTGCAGATTGCTGGCTTAAGTTTAAAAAATCTATGTATTCTGCATACTCCATTATATTATGTTGTTTGCTCCATGGTAGAAGCTCCAGAAACGATGATTATCTATATGCTAAATCAGAAAACTAAAAAATCCAAACTTAAGTAAGTTAAATAAAGTTAAGTTATGTTCAGTAACTTAAGGTACTTATTTTACAATTAGTTTAAAGTTGGTTCAATTACATAGCGAATATGATAGTGCTTGTTGATTTTACATTGGACTGACATTTATCAAGGACTGTTGACACATGAAGAATTGTTTGTACATAAGTAAAATGTTTGCGTATGAGGTGAACTGTTTGAACGTGAAGATCTGTTAGCATATGAAGAACTGTTTATATATAAGTGAATTGTTTGCACATGAGTTGTACATGGGGGACATTGCACTAATTTTTCTGGGCGACTATTGGACTTTATTTACAAGTTGAGCCAAATTTCAAATTTAGCAGCCTAGTTCACGCCAGCAGTGCAACTGTTTTGTCATGAGCAAACAGTATTTATGTGTAATGTGCATACAGTTTACTAATGTGCACACAGTTCTTCATGTCCACAGCCGTATCGTCCTATTGGATGACAAATGCTTAGACCTAAGGCGCTTTACCCTCATACGCACTAAGCTAATGACTCTTAAATAAATTAAAGTTATTTTTAATTAGCTCAGTATCTGGTACGCGCTTGTCGATTTTACGATGGAGGATGTAGGATGTGAAATTAAGCACCGTTTAAAAT
Source organism: Nasonovia ribisnigri (assembly GCA_027563435.1). Taxonomy (NCBI): domain Eukaryota; kingdom Metazoa; phylum Arthropoda; class Insecta; order Hemiptera; family Aphididae; genus Nasonovia; species Nasonovia ribisnigri. The sequence continues at coordinate 161,759 of JANEHU010000188.1, forward strand.
AATTGAACAACTGTTTGCACATGATAAATTGCTTGCAAATGATGAATTGTTTGCACACGAGCTGAAAAGTTGACAACATAAAATTGGAAATAGATCCCCTGTGAAAATAAAGTCAAACAAATTTTGAAAATCCAACAGTGTCCAACAAATCCAGAAGAAATTTATAAGCATAAAAAAATTGCACTGCTGGCATTAACTTGGAATTTTTGTATTTATGTAAATGCATAAATTCGGCTATCAATCTGAATCATAGATAAGTATATATTTAAAGTATTATCTGAATGATATTGTATTTAAGTTGGCTTTAAGCATTCGTTGAATATGTCTTAAGGTTTTTGTGTTAACATTAAATATAAATCTAGATCTGCGGAAAATCATAAAATTAATCATTGTTATTATGTTTAGGTTATACATTTTAGCTCGGATGAAGTCGAGTATATAGCTTGACATTTTTATTTGGTTAAATGTTATAATATAACATTTTTTACTTATGTAAATTAACCATACAATTATTGCTGTTAAGTAACATACTGAGGTTTTCACTTCATTGAAATATTTGGTTTTTCGAACACCAGCTGATCCACCTAGTCTATCAATAAGTTTTTAAAGTGCATATTAAAATACAGAGTTTAGGTTCTGTATTGATATAAAATTAAATTAAATTAATTAAAATGTTCATAATTTAATTTAATGACAGCCAACTTAACCGGCATTCAATATTATAGTTATTTAAAATCTAAAATTTATATCATAGTTGATTGTATACGTTTGAAAATCAACGGATACGATGAAAATAAATTTAAAGGTGTGCGAAATAAGCATAGAAACGTAAATTCATAGGCACGTAGGTACATATAGCAATGTTTAAGAAGATTAAAAAATACAAGTAATTTATATTTAATTACTATTGATCGTTTGAGAGTAAAAGGTAAAAATTCTATTTAAATATATTTCAGAATGGGTTAGTTGTTACACTCAAAACCTGCTTCTGCAGAGCACACGTGCAAATGCTATCTCATCCTCGTTAAATATAATCATATAAGTTCTTACTTTGTATTTGCAATGTAAGTAAAGTTTAATCTTTAATTTACTAAGAACACGAATCGAGGTGAACTTTTCCGAGAACCTCGTGGCCATTGTGTATAATATATTTTGTTTTAGGAAATTTCTGAATTTCGAGACAATTATAGCGTAAAACTCAGAGTATCATATATAATAAGGTACTACACACGCCACAACTCTTCAGAATAATACGATGTTTTACGGTAAGTATATTTAATCGAATAATAATTCATGCTATACCTAATGCGATTCGCGCATTGGAATCGCTGTTCGGTATTATAGTCGTTCGAGAAAAATAATAATTATAGACCGTAAAACCAGCCAGCTGAAGTTTAGGGAAATATATTGTCGTATAATATTTACAAGGTTATTTTTAGTCGGTTATTACTGTGGGGGGAGGATAAGGTTTGGAACACGTGTATAATATGTAGCGAGGATTTGTCACAAAAAACCACGCGGGTAGTCATCCTTCCGGGAGCTATAGCGGCCGGTGCTTGACATCAGAACGCGTTAGTGACCTAGTCAAACCATACCATAACACACCAGGTTTACAATAAATGCTTATAGAAAGACACATATCCGAAGATTAAGTGGCGTTGTGACGAGCTTGCAGTGTCATATTTTGTCAGCCCGCAAATAATTAAAATCGCGTTACACATTATATGTTTCGACGACGGTGAAAAATAAAACCATACTCTTTGTACATGGAAAGTAAAAATATATACATTGACAACCACCAAGGAGAAAAATAATTCGTACTTGACATAAAATGTTATCAGATTCATATTCAGCCGCGTTGGTCATCAAAGAGGTTGTACAGTGTACACATCGCGTTCGTTTTCACCAGACCCGAATGAATTATTTGAAATTTTGGTGGATAAAATATATATTTTTTCCTCCTAGTTGATTTAAAGTATGTACTGAACCATAGAAAATTAATGGATTTATGTTTTTAGTGAGGTACAATGAAAATTGAAAATCCTAAATTCATATTTAAGTTCTGTTTAACATTTTAAATAGCGTTAGGTAGGCAGATATAATAGGTACCATCGAGAATTATTTTTATATAATTATTCTGAAATAAGTATGAATTATAATTTTGTCACTCGATCAATGACTTAGCGGTAACTGCAAGTGTGTGTGTTTTTTGATATTTTAATTTCACAATAATATCAAATCAATTTTCGTTTTAACACAAACATATAAATAATAATAATAATAATAATACAAGCAATTCAGTTCAATGCAATTGCTGCACAATATGCACGCAAATAGAGAGCAATTTAAATTGACGTTGTGGTTTTAGTCCGATTGCAAAGTACACAGGATACGTTTATTTTATTAATCGTGTTTAACTAGCTGTGCCTAACAGAAATTTACACTGTGATGAGTTTTTTTCCCGAAAGAAGCAGACAATATTTGTTCTGCTGGTCGCTCACCCATGCATAACACCGTGCCAAATACTTCCGGATACTTCCGTTTGTATAGAGCTGCTCATTGGTCGACGATGCAGGCTGTGCGCAAGGGTTCATATTTTTAGTTAGCAATAATTTATTGAGCTCGAGTGGAATCGTATCAGGTTTGGTTTGGCGAAGGTTAAAAAAAACGTTATTTAGCGATTATTTTGCCCACCCTCGGTTTGATTATAGGTAGATGCATATTATATTATCATAGACAGACTTGAAAAGTGGACTGCAGAGAGATATCAGTCGTTACGTTTTAAAGTAAATGATTTAATATTTAAATAGCCAATGAATTACTCGTGTTATCAGCCAAAAAACTAACTACATCATAATTATTATATGCTAGCAACACAACATTTTAAAGTAATCCCCTATATTGGAAATGTTTCAAATGCATATAAAATATTATGTTAACACCGTAAATTAATATTTTTTTTTTCCAATCGATGACTCGATCTAAAACTTGTGAAATATGTATTTTGTGATAAGTAAATGACTAATCAAGAAATGTTTTAACTCTGGGGAAACGATATATATATACCATTAAGTGGGGAAGTATCTTATCTATTTATACGAATAATAATTATATAAGTTTTAAAACGGAGTTCTGAAACACATTATTAAAGTTTAAAGTCAGTTTATCAGACCATATTATTTCTATAATATGGATATAGATTCATCCCTAAGTGTTTATAAATGTGTAAGTTATTAATTGAACTCTACCTGAATCTTACAAAACTTACAATTTAAAAGAATTCAATACTTGACTTATAAACCCAATTGGCCATTAGTCTTCAGATATACAGATTCGATTAGATTTTGGCTTAGAGGAAAATATGTTTGTAGTGCACTAGTTCTACCCTACCTATTATTTGTATTATTCTATTGTTATTTGTTTGTTAATTTTATTTCAAAAACATTTAAGTTTATTTATTGTGGGTGTTTTAAAATATTAGGCCAATTAGTGTTCATCGATTATTTACTCAAGTGGGTACTATAATAGTTATGAAGAATATTGTACTGTCGTTAATGCTTTTAAACATAAGTTATAAATTTATTTATTTAGTTTTTCGACCACAGCAATAAACAATAAATATTAGTGATGTTCTGTTCATTTTGTTTTGATACCTGTAGTCCTCAACCATATGAAAACCGACAAAGACTTCATCGCGACGATTGATCAAAATGTATATAATATGTATAATAGTAGTCTATAAAATGTATATATTCGAAATATGGGTCATTCAAGTTGTCCATGCACCCAGATGATGGTGTTGGCGGGCTTCGTTCGCTATAATTTATCAACGTAACGGCGTTATGTATAAAATGTGTACATAATTCGATATTATAATATTATGACGTTATGCATTCGTTCGTACAACGGACACGGATCGATTTTCACTGTGTACGTAATATTATTATTACAAAAATGTACCGAATGCTATGATAGGCGCTCAGGTCATCGGGACGACGTAATATAGGATAAATTTGTATCAGGTGGTATAGGTGCTCTCCCTTAATGCGGTCTGATAGCGAGTGCTGGTCACAAAATACATTACATATTATTATGTAGGTACCATCTGAACACGTGTCGTGTGTTTCCGGCTAATTCGACGGTTTCACACCGAACTTAAACATTATCGTTCCGGGTTAGGTATTTTATGTCGCATGTGTCATGCCTCGATGCGCGAAGGCCCTCCAACGAACGAGTCATATTTGTTATTCCTCGTGCACGAATCATGTCGGCAAAAAGAGAATAACACGCGAAATATGCATAGGACTGCACCCATAGCGTAATGTTACTGTTGTCGTTAACAGCAGCAATATTGTGCCAACTCGTGCACGTGATATTATGATATTATTATAACAAGTCGGACGTATATATGTGAAGTATTTTGCACGTGCGGACACACGTCGCGGATGTGTGCGCGCGCGCGCGTGTCGAAGACGAGTGGCAGATGTGTGCTGAACGCGTAGAATAAATAAGTTTTTTTCGTTTAAAAATTGTATTTTCCCCAAACTCACCCCCCTACCCGTGTAGGTGTGGCAGATATGTGTATATATTAGGTATATTGTACACGTACAGCACGCAAGTTGCGACGTAGTTACATTACATTACATTAGGACATTATGACGCGCATATGCGAGCGTAGAATAACAGGTACCTATATCACGAAAATGTCGCATACCCACCTGTAGTTAAAATATGAAAAAATTGTCCGATCGTCGTGATACGTCACTCGGTTGGCGGCGGAAAAAAAGCACAAAAAAAAAATAAACACAACACGGTAAAAAAAGCCCATCAGAAATATTGGCACTCCACTGATGAAAAAATCTACCGAATAAAATTTAAATATATGCGCAGATTATTCGTAGAAAATATAGTTTAGCACAAAATCGACTTTTAGAAATTTTTTTTTTGAGAAATTTTTTTATTTCAACGAGTCAATAGTACAACATGGTGCAATCAGAATTTGTATGTATTCACATTTATATTTTATATTTACATTTTTTCGGTGGGCTTTTTTTCCTCAGACTTTATTTCCGCGATTCGATACACTCTGTATATACGGCGGGTACCTGTAGGTTTATAGAAGGTATACTTACGTAGGTACTGCAGGTTTTCGTGCGTCACATATAAACCCGTCCGACTGGCTATGACGTATATATTATTAGTATATTATTAAAATATAGTAGTATAATAATATATAGGTACTCACCCGATAATTCTTGGGAATTTATTGTTGACATAGCGTCATTTTTATGTTGGTTTTATATATTTTGCATCTCGTAAAAGTACACAATAGTCGCATCTGCGGTCGGATACATCCATATACAATATAATATATCAGGTACACTGATTGCTGCAGAGTGCATCGTTTCAATCCACTGGAGCGAATCAAAAGGTTTTTGTTAATAATACGGTGTGCGAAAATCGACTTTTTATTACTTGTTTTACTCTCCCCACTCGTTAGTCGCGTAATATTTTTCCGTCACAAATGCACAATAAATCATTAACCCCAATGAAAGTCACCTTTTCCTGTGTTAACGTCATTAAAAATTATGTTTACCTTCTTCCCTTTCATTCTCTACCAATGGTGATATATAATTACCGATCACTAATCATTAATAATAATTGTAACCTCGGATTAAAAACATTGTTTATTCACATAATATGTGTATGGAACAAATACGCATATTATTATACATATAATGTGATATTGTATCTTTACGTTGCTCATATTATTTTTTAAAAATAATTTGAAATACATGTTATTGACTTAATTAACAATTGAAAAAAAATGTTCCTATTGTAATATCTGATGAATAACATACGTATATGATAATAATACGAGCAGGATGGACAAAGGTTAATAGATATCATATCAATGTCTGATTATTTGAAAAATTATATTTGATGTGAGTCATGTGGAGACGAATCCCACGCGCACTGATCTGTCTGACCTATAGGTACATTTCGAGTACTCTCAAAAATTAACCTCTGCAAGTCTATTATACATGTGCACTTGTGTAACGATTGTAGGTGAAGAGGGGACGTTACACTTGTTTGCTTTACCCCCAGAATTGACGTCTACTTTTTCAAGTCTTATAGACTCTCATCGCTGCCCTCCCCACTGACATATTATTGTCTATTTGAGCTGCTCAGTGATGTATTTCATGTAGCCACAACTCCTGAGAAAAAAAAATATATTTTTGAATCGTAAAATAATAACAGAATATTATATTATACTAGAACTACCTATTGTATATAAATTGCACAAATTCAAACATATATACGAACACGTTTTGTGGTCAGATATCAATTATATTATAAAACTGTAGACTGTGGTCATAAACATTTAAGTTATTAGTTTAAAATTGTATATTTTTTATAAAGATAAATGCGTGGTAATATAGTATTATCAATACTATTATATTACATAACCTTACTATTTATAGGTCACTTATCGAAAAGCGATCCTGACATCTTTACTTTATGATATTTTGACTTTATTCGTTTCAAGAAAATACTGTGATACCAGCTAGTACAGTTTGTTTAGAAGACAAAGAAATGTATAAAAAATACATTAAAGCTCTGTTCAACTCTTTTGGGAAATTCCATTGGCGTGTGAGAGAGAGAGAGAGAGCTCTCCCCAGTCGTTGAATAATGGCATCACATTTTTCACTATAGATATTTGTCACGTATCAACTCCAATAAATATATGTATTTATATAGCCCTAAGAATAGCACTCAAACCTACCTATATTTAAGTAAGTATTATTATATTATTAGATAAGTACCCAAAATATACAAAATAAGATCATAATTATGGTCCTGTTACTTCAGTAACTCGACTTATATTCTATTATATAAAACTCAAACTCACCTAAACATAATTTATACTTAATGCGTTAATTTGGTATTTTCATCGCACGAATTCGAATGCATTATTTTTAAGAATTATTAACATTTGCAATTATTATTATAATATTATCTAGTAACCACTTGTTTGCTTGTAATGCTATCAATTTATTACAATATAATATTTATTTTAATTTTTCAATGTTTATAGTTGTGTTTACTTGCAATGTAGGATTTTATTATACATAATATACCTATACAATTTAATTACACAGCTGAGGTATACCACTGTACCTACATATGACTACATTGTTAGAATATAAAACGATATATCATAACATCTAAGTTGCAAGTAGGTAGTATTACTACTATTATTATGATATTGTATGTTTTTACATTTATTTTTTACAGGTATTTGTAATGCGATTAAAAACGTACTGCAAATATGTAATTATTTCACCAACGACATTTCGCGTGTATGCGGAACGTTAAAAATAAATCTTTTTCATAAAATCGAGAAAGGTATAACAAATAATATAAGAGCCAAGCGCTTTTTAAACACGTGAGATGTCACCAAAGAATTTAGTATAATTTATTATATTTTCCCTACTTGTTAATATCATAATACAATATTATGATTACTTGTAATTTCATTGTTTTATATATTTAAAAAAACAAAAGGCACAGTGAACTTTATGCATACATTTTGTTTCAAAACAATTTTTTAATTAGATGTTCAAAATTGTTTTGGTGTTAAACTTTAACATGAGTGAAACTTGGCTGTTATACGAATTATAATATATTATACTAAATTATAGTAATGCATAATAATTTTATAATTTTAGCAAGTTGTATGATATAATATATTATGCACATATCGTATAAATAGATAATTGAAATGTTTTCAAGTAAAAGCATAACTTTACTCCATCATAATTAACAATGATTATATAATATTATGTATAGGTATACGTATACATTTCAGTCTTTAGACCTCGTAGAATTCGAATACAGTTTTAATACACTACATTGGTTCGATATTCAAAAATAAAAGTAATGATGATACGTATTTTCATCATATTTCATCGACCCGAGGTCTCGGGAGATTAAATTATATTTATGAAATATTATTAAATTCTGAATGCAAGGAGTAAAATCTAAATATATATAGCGTATAATATTTTATAGAATTAATTCAAATAATAATTTAGCTGTTAGAAAAAAGTACGCAACTGACAAAGTAAATTCATTACGAGTTATAAAAGTCACTAATTTTTTATTGAGTGTAATTTATTTTATTTTTTGGAATTTATTATTCAAAGTACTCTAGAAAAATTGTAAATTTAATTAATATTAATTGGTACAAGCCTTTTCTACGATTTAAAGTTTGTGATTTTAAAACATTATTTGAAATAAATAATACAAGTATGAATACATTGGTAAAAAGTTGGCATAATAAGTAACCGCTCTGCTTTACAGCAAGAATTTAGTATGTCTATATGGTCTTTGAGTAAATCACTGTAATGTCACATTTGAATTAAATGATAGATTAATGCATACATAAAGCGATTCTCACCGGAGACTGTCTATCACCCCTATATTATGTTAAATACATGTTTTATCATAATTTATATTGGTAGTAGATCATTTTAATATAGTTTGATATAATTAGGTGAAAGCATAAAATTATAGCTTAACGCTTATAAGAAAACTTGTGATTATATATTCAATATTTTTCAAATGCAGTAATATTGGTAAAACAATTATTATTAAATTTCAAATATCTAAAAAAGAGGAGAAATATTTTGAAAATTTTCAAAAAAAGGTATTAATATGAAATTTCAAGTCCTTACGGTAATTTAATTACAACAAAAAATATAAAAATAAAATTTATTTGTTCAAAAACCTGGAATTGCTTGAAAATTCCCATTTTCTTTACATTTTTTTCTTCTTTCCATATTATTGAAAAAGAAATGAGAATTGTTATTTTTTACCTGCCAGAAATACCATACATAGATCCAATTTACTTCCAGAAACCACCCTCTAAGTTAAAAATCAGGTTGTTTTTTCTGCTATAATTCGTGTACACTGCAGACACAAAGAAAACCCATCATTGTAAAATCAATACATTTATCGGCGTAGGGATAGGATCAACTAAACTGTTTTTTACTGTTATTAACTTTTAATAATATCATAACATTCAAGTGCCGTAAAAATAAAAATAAACGGACTTTTAATAATTTATTCGAATAAAACGTAAACTTTTTATTTGCAAGTGCCATGGATTGCGTATAATAATTTTCACGATTTCTTATCAAACTTTATAATATTATGAGTCGGAACTATATTATACTGTATTAATTGGTGTTGCACTTTAACTTTTTAATCGCTCGTGTGTTTCAACAAAAAATATTATAATTTTAATTTATAGTATTGATTTTCTATTGGTATAGAGGTTGAGACTATCAAAAAAATAATATAATAATGCATTATTCACCATGATAATTATGGCAAATATAATAAAACGATTAACCCCATAAACATGGATCGAATGCAATAATTATATTGTGTGATATGGCGAAAACAAATACACGCTAACGCAATAATATTATTATGTGAAACTTTAATATACTTACTATATAATCAAAACTTTATAACGATGATGACATGAAAATGCATAAAAAAAATGATATAGAGGACATGCGCACTTTAGTAGAGAAAAATAAAGTAGATTTCTACTAAATAAACTTTGCGTGAGCACGTGAGCTTACAACTATATTATATAGGTGACTTCACTTTGGAAATTTTTCGTTTGCGCGTGCATAAAAGGTGATACGTTAGCTTTCCTGTGCATAAGCCATCCTCGAGAAATGGAACATTGTTGACCCTATACATACACATATATACATATATAAGTTTACGGTGTTTTTTATATACCTACTGTTTTTCTTTTCAATTGATTATTATATGAAAGTTAAACACTATACCTTATTTGAATATAAATAATTATATCGTAGGCAACACTATATACTGTCTCATTGAAGTGTCGAATAGTATAATATTATAACACTTACTCGGAACACCATATATATATACAATTTAAATTATACATATTAAAGCCTTAGGGCTTTACATTTGTCTATTGAGCGTATATACTTAATAATATAGTAATATTCGAAACGTACGTTTCTAGAAGAGATTAAAACAATCAATAAACTGGTTGAAAACAAGTTGCAAGTAGTTTGAACGTATTTAAGTACTACGCGTGCCTATATTACGGACTCAAATAAAATTATATAATAATACTGTATTAGAAGCTTTGCGTATTGTGATATTAAGTCGTATTTGATTATTTTCAAGCACCTGCAGCTAAACCCTATTTGGATTAGTGTAGAAAAATTTTTAATTTAAAATTATCGGTACTCATCACTAATAGTTACATTAATTGATTTCAATTATTATTTTTAATCTTAATTAAATGTAAGTATTTTACGTGTTATTAAAAATAGTGATAAGATTTGTTTTACAAAATTGGTATTTGGAATTGATTGCATATTGCGATAGAACATAAATACAACATTTTGAATTGTATAAAAATTTATATTTTGACTTTTTGAATAGGTACCCAACGATAGTTAAATAAACTAATACTTACTGAGTATAGACATGTAATTTATATACTTTTTAGTTTAGATCAATAAGCTTTTTCAATTAATCATTGTATATACAATAATATGCAAAGTGTTAAATAATAATAATATGTAACAATAACACATATTTTAATAAAAATATTGTATGTAATAAATTAGTTGGTATTATATCTATTAATAATTCAATATACATAATAATAATTGTATTACTACTTGAACTTAAAATATGTACCTATGCATGTAAATAAAATTGCTTTGATTATTTTAAGTTCTACGCAGAGTGAGAAAGCTAGTGGTTTACGATGATGTTTATTTTTTTATTTATTTTTTATATCCTGTAAACAAAATTTCTACCAGAAGGAATTGTTTCCATTTCAACATACAATATCTTATATTTTAGCAAATTGGATCAAGAAATGGTCTTAGATGGATTTAGAGACCAAAATGTGACTCTAAATTGACTAACAAAATTGACAATTTTCTCAATAGTTATTTAACGCCAATGCAGGAAAAAACACCGATAAATTATCACCATAGATACGAATACAATTTAAAAAAAACTTGCCGTAAAACTATAAATGCATTATATAGATACACTGATACTCCACTCAGAATCGTTTTTATCGAATGCAATCATTGCATTCAAATCTAATACTGCAGTAATCATACACTATCTTGTCCAAGGACTACCGAAAGGACGATGGAGAAACATCACTGACATATTATACTAGACCCCGCTGAACTTACACGCTTTTTTTTAAATTTTAGATTTAGGGAGCAATGCATTTATTGTTTTTATCACGAATCGTGTTATTATTGTACCTATATTAGTTTTTGGTTTTTTTTGCGTCAATCAATTAGATTGTTTAAATTGCATGTTGCGCTGTACATTTTTTCGTTAAATGACCATCTGCTGTTGCAATTTTTTTTAATCTTTAAAGAGCACTTGTTTGTATGAAACTTTTGAGACTTCGGGCGTCTCTTTTAGGCATCGTCGTTTTATTTATTTTATATTTTACAGCATTATAATTATATTATTCAATTATTTAATTAAAATACTTAACTGAAAATAACAATTCATAGCAGACAATATATAATAATACTACTCTATGTACATAAATTACTTTTGGATATTTTATTTAGATTTTTTTACAACGTAAATGTTCATTGAAATCAAATGTGAGGCAGTTTTTATTGAAATTTTTCATTTTCCTGATGCAGAGACTTTCAGATAAGAGCGATAAAATCATATTATTAAATTTGAATAGGTTAGACATCCAAAGAACATAAATTGTGTTCCAATAAATATTTTTGCTGATTAATTTTAATAGTTTTTTTATCGTTGATTTATTACTAATTAAATGCACTGCAATATTAAAATCTGTATAATTGTTATTTGTTTTTTTTTTTTGAAGTTCAGAAGTATTGCGAATTCATTCTACTATATATAGTGGAAAGTTGGTTAAAATAAAAATAATTTTTTTCCATTCACATAAATCAAAAACATTCAATCAAGATAAATAATAAAATTGATTGTACCTACCACATCATTATAAAATTGAAGTAAAATAAATAAAATATTTCAATAATATGTAGATTGTAGGTAAGTAAATTGTACACTCAATATAAGTAGATGGGCAACTTATTTCATCGTTTGACATCAATAGATTATCGAATAAGTCACGTAGGTATTAAATTCGAGTTCGATACATTTTTTCCAACGGACAGTATTTGACGCGGAAGTTATTTATTTCTATTGAATATAGTTACAATAATTATAAAATATAATATGTATCGTGATACGTTTTAAGCCATGCGACGGATAACTACCTATAATCTATATTTAATGTCAATAAAATCGTGATTTATACTCGTACAGTGTACGCCTAACGTAATATATAATATATTTATATATTATATGTAAAAATATTAATACATATTATAGGTTTTTAGAAAATATATATTATCAATAATAAACGAGAAATATACCTACCTATATAATGTAGGTGCAGTACCTATATAATATATATATGTGTTATTTTTTATGAAAGTCTTTATAGATCATCGCTAAATTCACATTTTAATATTTTTCGACGGTTTTTGATAAATCCAATTTCAGAAAAAAAATGATGACTGAAATTTTCTAATTTTTTTCTATATGCTGACAAGCGTGCGATATTCTTTAACAAAACGTTTTATCAAAAATGGAAATTTTCTCCGTATAAACAATTAGTAAAAAAACATTAAAAAAAAATAACCCGGTCGTTCACTTGTCTATATACATACGCAACGTTAGTAACGTAAAGAAACTTAGGTATTTTGAGCGATACGAAATCAAAATATACATATTTTATACGCCAGTCAGTACTATTTTTTTTTTTTTTAAATAATTTAATTTAATTTTTACGTACATAACATAAAATCATGCAAAGTCACCATATTTTCAGTGTTCATAAATAACATAATCCGAGGAGTACTATCGCTACATAATAATATATTATGTTTATCGTACACGAGTGTTAATAATAATGGCGTGTTCGCACAACCTGTGGCTTCCTTATATGTATATTATAGGCAGCCATAGCATATTATATAGGTACTATGGATACGATGGATTATGGTCTACAACAGCACGGCTAAATTTGGCCATGGTCTACTGTAGTATGTTTTAATATAGACTAATCTATGGTCGTAGTGATCATATTAATATCGTTTATACCCGTACGTCAAATTTCTCCGTGAATATAATACGCTAACTGCAGTGGAACAGCCATAATAAACAATAATAATATAGTTACACGGTGTTATTGTATACGGCCGTGGGGGTGGTCATTCATCTTTTTCCAACGCATACAACACATAATATTATATGTATATGCTTCACGTGTTACATAAAAAATAATATTATTATCGTCTATGTTCGCGCAAAATATAAAAACGGATCAATTACGGATGTAATACGCGACCATATAGACGAACGCTGCATGTTGGTCGTCTTTGATAAAAATACCTAACTAAATATTTTATAGACCGTCTGGAGTATATCATATATTACACATATTAATGGATTATTATGGTCTACAGTCTACAGCAGTGGTTCTTAAAATGTGGTCCGTGCCTCCCCCCCACGGATACCCGATACTCGTGACGGAGGTTCGCGGTGCTTTAAATATAAATATATTTTAATGATTAGGTTGAGATAATACGAGATATTTTATAAAAGAAAAAAAGTTATTCGTGATTGAAAATTGCAGGCATAAGGGATCCGCGATTTCTAAAAGCCTTTCATCATCACCGTGTTCTACGACACGACAAGTTTAAGAACCACTATAATGTACAATGTAGATTTATAGACTAATCCACGGTCGTAATGATAATAATATCGTTTTGACCTGTACGTCAGTTTCAACGGATTTCTGCGCGAATACGCGAATGCACGTCAAAATAACATAGTCACATGGTGTTATTGTATACGACCGTGTGGGTGGGCATTGATCCGTCGCCTACGCATACAATGCATATGCACATAATATTATATAAAGCATAAAATGATTATCTTGTATGTTAGCGCAAAACATTAAAACCGATCGTTTTCGAGTTAACGGGCTTTATATTAAGTCCGACGAACGCAGGTGACCGTCTTTGATAACAGTATACCTAACACTAGATTAAAAAAATTAGTAAATAGATGTGTAAATAATATTAGGTATACGTTGGTTGTAAAATATAGGCAATTACCAAATAATAATATTTTTTAGTTATTATCGTGTACTAATAGATAATAACATGGACTGGAAACGACTCGGTTGGCGCCATTGGCGGCACATGATTTACAATGTCTTTCACATTAGTGTCACTGCTGGATCACAGGTATAAACATCGTGGTATACATCCTTATTGTTTTAAAGAATTAAACAGTTTAAATAATATATGCATTTATTGAAATATCCAAAATAGTGAGTAAAAGTTAAGCCACCGATTGATGACACTTTATTGTTGATTTTGAAATGTATACTGATATACTTGTATACTTATGCTATCTGTCTTATATTGTGTATAGTTATTATGTCTACTCATACGGATTGGATATTTTGATTTAAAATGAAAACAAATAATTATTGAAAATCATGTCAAAAATATCTCTTTTTCAGAAACGAATACTATATCATATTCAATAATCCACACACCAAACGATGAATTATTACTTCCGATTCTGACATCGCTAAATGTTAAAATGCCTATTTCGTTAAAAATTACGTTTAAATAAAACAAAAATATCACTATATTGGCCATCGTCTCTAATGTATGTACGCAACTCACAAGCATCATGGATCTAAGAAACATATTTTTGCTAATATAACAACCGACCGCAGGACTTAGAAAATAACCCCTTCTTCAAATGAATTCTCAGATATTTAATATTAAAACGTAATAAATAAACACAGAACGGAAAACGATAAGTGAGAGATGACTGTATTTACTATTTTGATTTCTAATACTGTATACAAAGAAATACTGTAAATTGAAAACTCCTTTGTTTTTGGAATTATTTCAATATCAAACGTCGTATAGCCCAAGGTCTGTAAATACAAAATTATTTTTTTTTAACAAACCTCACCCTACTATTATACCTGTCATTTATCACGCCTCTCTAATTGCACGTAGTCTACTACACTGGTAGATTCATAATTCATTAAATTCCTAACAAAACGGAGCATGTTACTAGATATTTTTTTACTGCTTTATACACAAAAACGTATCTTTAATTCCTCAATTTTTATCGAAAAGGAACAAATCTAGTAGGATGCTAAATTTTTTTTTTTTATTACAGTCCCATTGTTTTCTAACGACTAAATAGCCTCAGACCCACATTACCTCGTAAAAAAACCGGAAATACCACACTGTCGTGCGAGAACTGCTCTATAGAATTTCACGGTCATACTTATTACAGCCGAACTTCCGAATGGACGCGTACGAAACGTGTCGGCCGTCACTACCACGTTAGCGGTGGGTGACACAAAAAACAAGCGATACTGACCGTAATCTAAGGCGGTGAATTATTTTGCAATTCAAAATCGATCGAAACGTCCATCGATAGTCTGGATCGTGAGTTATTTACTCAGAGACGTGTCTTACGGATTATCGGAGGTTTTTCGAGTGTGGTATAATTATAATGATATTAACACGATAACCACTGCCCGTCAATGAACAATAATAATTATTATATGCAATTGTTGAGTATTTTTATGTCTATATAATATAATGTAATATATGGGCACAGAACAATAAGCGCAAAAGTGGCGGAGGTGATCTCAGGTAACGAAAACTTTGAAGATACATTTGTTTTGTCGGGTCGTAATTGCGTACCGAAATATATTATATTTTGTACGTTTAATGGACATATTATCTTAACTAGGTACCTATATATCACATTCGCCGGGCTATCGAGGTCCTAGCAATACCACGTAACGATTTACGATGAAGAAAACCTACAGATATACGTTTTTAACGGTTTAATTATTAAACTTTAATATATTTGATATAACCTATAGCTATAATATTGTTGAAAAAACGCCGTAAGTATCTACCTCTATATAAATGTACATATAGGTGTTTTAATAAATTTAAATATAAATTAGACATGAAATGAGTAATGACACGATACAATATTAATGTTTAATATTATATCGTACGTAATATTACCGTACGGTAATTATTGTATAAAGTAATTGGGAAAATCAGTCGTAACTCATAAGCCAACTTATTGAACGAACATTTTAATAAAGAATTTAATGTTATTTTTCGTTTTTATTTTTTTTTATTTTTTTAAATGTATGATGACTAGCACTTTCTCAAAAGACAAAAGTTTATGAGATCTATAAGCTAAACCATTGTTTTAAATTAAACATTAGATATTTTTTATCGAGTTTAAATTCATAAAACGATTAGAAGGTACATACAACATATTACAATCAGTTGATTTAAAATCGATTAATCCGTCGTGAGTGTGTTTATCTAAATTGCTAAACATATGACAAAGTATTTTTTTCACAATCAGAGGGTTATTTGTTTTAAATTATTATTTTCGATTAATATACATAATTTGCACAGCGTCATCCGGAAAACATATACCTATATATTGTACGTTTAACCAGTGACGTTTTGGACAAAATAATTAAGCCCCATAGTTTTGTATATAGGTACTTAATATCATGTTTAAGTACCTACTAACAATTTAATGCATTATAAAATACCGTAATATTATATTTCCAAGTAAAATTGTTTATATATTTCGTAGAAATTTGAGTTATAAGCATTTAACGCACTAATAGTTTTGAAAGAGGTGGCCCCTTTTCCCGCGGTGGTTATTGCAAGTTCTACGGAAAATACATTTTCATCAGTTGTATAAAAAATAATCGGAATGTCGTGGGATGAGAGTCAATTTATTTTAAAACAAAATACTCGATGGCTGTTCAAATAAAAATATGTTCGTATATTTCGTATCACAACCGATTGTCGGAAAATTGGTACGGTTGTTTTGAACGTGGAATATTGGTACGGTCGTTAAAAACCAGGGTTTCTTAAACTATGAAAAAAACAATCTTAAATTAGATAAGTACTGCATGATATCATAGGGGAACTATTGTGAATTTATATTTAATTTTGAATTATTATGAATTATTTAATTTTGGACACATTTTTTGACTATCATATTACTATTATGAATATATATTTAATTTAATTTTTGGCATATTTTTTAGATTCTGAGCAAACGATGAATGTATTAGTTTTACAATGATGTGTGTTTTATTTTTTTATTTTTATTTTTTTTTATTTTTGTGTCTGTCATCACGTTTTAGGACAGAAAAAAATGCTTCGATTTTCTTTAATAGTACCTTTTCTGATAGGAAAGTGAATCTAGTTGGTACTTGAGGGGTCAAAAGTTAAAATTTCCAAGTAGTTTTTAAAATCGCCGTGAAAAACAAATGAAAAATTAAGGGAAAAATGGGAATTTTTACGGAAAACCAATTTTCGACAAAATCGATTTCGGTTTTTGTTATAACTCTAAAAGAAATGACCGTAGAGACATGAAATTTTGACCGAATGTTTATATACGCATTTTCTACACACCATAGCATTTTTCAAAATATTCTGACTTATTTTGAGCTGTTAACGGACATTTTCAGTTTCCAATTTTTTTAGTTTTTTTTTCTATAAAAATCAATAAAATTTTATTTGTTGGGTAAAAAATCTTGAAAATTTAATAGTAGGCTTCTAATATATATAGTTTCAAAGGCAGATGTAAAATATTAAAAATCTGTAGTCACAATTTTTTTTTTTTTTAAGCATTTAAAGTTGAAATTTTTGACAAAAATACGAAAATTAATACGAAAATGTGCAATTTATTTTGAGTTAGAAATTCATAAAAATTTTTTTTTTTAAATCTAAGGCTTGAAAATGTAATACAAGATTCCTCATAAGTTTGCCTAATTTTATCAATAAAAAAAAGTTTATAAGCAAGTCATAATACATTTTTATGAGCATTTTAAGTTCTAATTTGTACAAGATTAGATATTCACTCGATTTCTCATGTAGCGATTTTCTTATTTGTTGCAATTCAAAAACAAATAACTGTAGATGCATGAAAATTTTACTGAATGTTTATACAAGCATTTTCTATACACCATCTAATTTTTAATATATTTTGAATCTTTTTGAGCTGTTTACAGACATTTTCAGTTTTCAATTTTTAGTTTTTTTTTTTATAATTGTCAATAAAATTTTATTTGGTGGGCCAAAAGTCTGAAAATTTAATACAAGCTTTTCTTATATATTGTTAGCATCAGTTGAAAAATTTTAAAATACAGGCAGGATAATTTAAGTTGGTGTCCAATCTCGAAAATTGTTAAAAATTATAAAATGTTCAGTTTTATAACTAAGTGTTGAAAATTTAAAACAAAAATTCTCATAAATAAATCATACTGTAACCAAAAAATCTAAAAATTATATCAACATATTTATTTTTTACAGACATTTTAATTTCAAATTTAGATAAAATTTCATATTCAAACCAAGAATAATGATTTTAGTTATTTTGATATAATTTAAAAATATTTTTTGTTGGTATATGAAACTTTTAGAATATATTGTTATATTTTATATACACGCAATGGCATTTTAAAATATAATTTTTTTGAGAAAAATTAATTTAACCAACTATAGTAAATACTAATGCCTATAATACTAAAATTAATTACTTTATTCACAATAATATCATCAAATACATTTAGACTTAGTAAGATATTATAGACTGACTGACCGTCTTCGCTCAGAATCGTTTTTCTTATTCAATGATGTTATATCATTGGATAAAAATCTAACACAATCCATTACAGTGACTCACTTGTAACCTACTGTACAGCAGAGCGACATACACTTACCCTGCCCTTACTATATTATTAATATTAATTGTGAACATATATTTATTTTAATTTAATTTTTTGAACCACTGAAAATAAAATATTTTATAGTACCAATATTCCGCCTATTTCATTTCTTTTGTTCAAAACACAATCACCGTACCAATTTTCCGTTTACCCGCACAACCACAATTTTCCGGTATAACAATGTTTTATAACTTAACTTATTTCTGATATGCTGCACAAATATGTACATCCCACGGTGATCTTATTTTACATTAGATAAATACAATCAATAATAATAATAATAATATTTTTGAAAATATGTGTCATAGGTAACAAAGGATTTTATAGTGTGCGATATGTGCAGAAGTATCGAATTACAATAATACCACGTAATAACTAAATTCATAACTGATTAGAATATTATATTGCCACATATGGGTTATGGCATTAAAAATAATAATAATTACCATTGTTTATTTAGTGTTCGATAATGTATCTTTGAAGTAGTACACTAGAAAGAATACAATAATGACATACGTATTACGAATTATTATTATTATTATATGATGATGTCTATATAATATATGAATAAAATTTCGTATAATCTATACATGAACCTTTATCAATACCTATGTTTTATTAGTTTTGATTCTAAAATGGTTTTAGATTTAATTGTTTAACCAATGATAAGTAGGTTACTAATATAGTTATGATCGTTTTATTACTGTGACGCACCGCAGCCGTATTTATCTAAACACTTTAGTTTTAGTGCTTTTTGAACCTTAATCAAAATATTATACAGTATAGGTATCTACCCAAACCTTGATTATTACGAATATAATATAATTTATGTAGGTAATCGAATATTGTAAGAACCTATACATATGCATAGTTCAGAAAGTTATGGTTTCAATTATTTTGATGTACTGACTCTATATTATTTTAAGAATAATTCAATTGTTGTGTACTAACTATTAAATGTTTTATTAAAAATTGATGAAAATTTTCCCCGGGTAAAGTGGAAATCAGTAGAAATCTACCGATGACAATATTGTTATATTACCTATTGAATCACAGTGTTGAAAATTGTGTCACAAAAAATACGATAAAATGAATGCGATTCGTCATTTTTAAAAAAAATTCTGTGGCAAGCCCGATAATAATATAATGTAGGTACAACAAAGGGAAATCGAAGAGAAAAAACCAGAACAGGGCGCACATCCAATATTTACATATAAATGATAATACAATGAATTATTTCGAATTTATAATGCGCACAATGAACCGACGTGCACTAGCCGTTGGCGTATCCAAAACTTGTGCATACATTTCGATTATTAATTTTTTGTCGGCGAAATATAAAAATCTTCCATTTATACTTAACTATTACAATATAATATATATAATTAAAATATTATAATAAATAATACTATTATGTATCTATTAGCGGGAACGTTATTGAAAACGGTAGTGATGTCACAAGAAAGTAGAAAGCCATCCACATGAAATTGGAAACGGCGTATAATATAATTATTACCGAAGTACCAAACAATATAAATTAACTGAGGTATAATAAAGAGATGAATATTCTGTTCTCTCCGGTCTCCACGAAAATCATATAAAAATGGCCTCGGATATTGTCCAAACTAAATATAATATTATTTAAATCTTATTATAATATAATATTATTATATCGTTTTAAGTACCCCGTTGATAAATTGCGATATTTTGAAAGACTTCGACGGTGACGACGCCCACGTTCCTCGATGATAAAACGGCCATTGTCTGGACCTTTTATTTCACGTTTAATAATAATACATAACGAATATAAGGTTTTGTAATTTTTTGCACTTCAGAAATTGTGTTGCAAAAACTGCTAACATTGTCTATTATTTTCCTCGCGATTTCATAAATACGGAAACCAATTTCGCCGCACTTGCTACGAATGAATTCTGTTTTCGTGTCATTGTAAATTATAAATAATAATAATACTATAATATTGTAAAGTAAGTCAGTATACTTAATTACAAAATTATATAATATAATAATATTATGTCTTTTCCGCCGAATAATGACTATAGGTATGATGATGAATAAAAAACCAAAACGCGCTATAAATGACAACGAAAACCTTATACGAACAATCAGGCAGAAACGTGTATACAGCTCGAAAACATATTTATGTCAAAAAAATAATAGTTATATTACAACAGTAACATATGGCATTAGATATTTTTTTTCTGCAAGGAAAATTGAGGATATGTTCTTGGGTATTATAGTGCGGGGAAAAAATATTTTGGAACATGTTATATTTTCTTACGAATTTAATTCAATTTTTTTAATTTTTTTTTTTACCTTTCATTTGCGTTTCTATGGCAATAAGCAAAGCGTTACGAAAATTGTCCCCGGGAAATTAGGTTAGAAAAAAAAGTTGTAACTTTCCTAAAAACATAATTATGTCAATGATAATAATGTTTTTATTATGATTTTAAAAATGCAGAATTAAACGCATTCGGACAACTATAATTATACAGCTGATGTAACGTTGAAATAAATTGCCGTTTTAACGTTATTATATTATACCTACAGAAACAATATTAAATGTCACGTATTTTGATGGACGATTCGAGGTTAATATTATATTTTTCTAAAAAAAAAAAAGAAAGATATCACACGATATTATAATAATATATTATTAATACGTCTTAGTGTACGTGATTACGGAAATGGATTTTCAAACAAGCGTTTTCCTGACTATGAGTGACACTACTTCAGAGTTTATATACTTTCAGTCTGTTGCTGTCAGGGTTGTATAATAAACCATAGCGCATTCGGACAATGTTTCTTTTTAAACTTTGATGCCTGACATATTATGTGAAAATACGACGCCTAAATACACTAGTGTTAATGTATTCCTGGAAAAATGTGTTATATTTACGAGGAAACGTCGTCGTCAGTGCCCGTAGAAAGGATATAATAAAATAATAATAAAAATAATAATAATAATAATATGTAAATGACATTATCTGAACGGTATTCACTTGACAGTTTGTGTGCCCTTGTTTGTTGTTGTTAATAAATCCCATTCACATATCGTCCCACATTATCACATAATATTATAGTAAAGTACACTATAGTTAGACAAATGATACATCTAATGTACATATATGAGAGACGTTCAGCTAATTGATTATAATATTATGAGGTCGGATTTTTTAAGTTGTTAAAATTATTTACTTTAAACCAGTGGTTCTCAACCCGTGTATCGCCATCGCGTACTAACGTGATGTGCGCTATCAAAAAAATTGTTTATTATATCGAACGTGTTCAAAGTTTAAGTAAATGACATAGTATTATGGCGTTATGACGTAATGGTAAAAAACATAAATAAGATCAACAATATTGTGAAGATATTAACATTCTCAATTTACATGTAGGTGGGCTTATAAATTTTATTTTTTAAAAAATCAATTAATTGTTCTAAGCGTGGAACCATTTTTATGAATTTAAATTAGAGTGTCTTCGTAAAAAATGGTCGAGAAGCACTGATTTATACGGTAATAATTTGTAGGTGTAAGAAAAACTTCAAAGTATTATTCTTTAAAAGTTTGTTTTTCATTTTTCATTCATAACTTTACTTTTTCACAATAAAATAACATTGAAACTATAATTATTTTGTTTATATTATTTATTTTATGTTGAAACAATTAACATAACTAAATATTTCTCCATATTATAAGGTGGTGGCACCCTTATTTATCCCCCTATCGTTTCAAATATTTTTGTACACACTGATAACGAACACTCTCAGTCACACAAAATATAAAATTACTTAAATATTGTAGTTAAATTAAATATAGTGTAGAGACTTTAATTATATTTAATTGGTTAAATAACTTGAATGGTATAACCATGTTGACTACCTATGCATAAACATAGCACACTGATGTCAGTGGAGCATTTTCCGTGTTTATATATTTTTATAGTCATTATGTTGGCGAGAAATCATTCTGATCATCCGCTAACAGTTTTTTTCCTGTATTTAACTGTAGTGAAATTTTTATTAAATCGTTCTATTCGTTGAGCCAACAAACATTTTAAGCTAATAAGTATTTTCGGGATATTAAAATAATAATATTGACTTAGGCAAACTAACATGAACTCTCTGTACACTGCACTGTGTATTATTACGTAGGATGTCTAAAAACTTGGTAGGTAATGAAAACAAAATTAAACCGTCCCTCTCCACATGTTTTAAACCAGTTGGTTATCAAGCAATTATGTTACATCAACGTTTAACGCGATATTAGTTCAATTTATTAGATCGAAATACCTATTTTGTTTTTGCTATCGCAGTGGATCCCCTGATACGACTTATTACATAGAGTGACGATTATGTTTAGATTTAAACAAACATCAGTATACAAAAATATTCCTATATTATTCAAAATTAACGATCATGTCTATGCTAACGATATTATATTTTTTAGCCTCAAAATATTATTCTATATTTGAAAAATAAACTTTTATCTTTTTTTTCTGTAGATCATAAATTATACACATTTTCCACTCTTTGTCCAAAAACTTCAGCTCTGATAAAATAATATGTAATATCCTAAACATCTGACCTCTAATAAATCATGAGCCGTACGTTTAACTGAAAATGTGAACTAGTGAATGAAAAAGAATAACTTCGGTTAGCTAAGTCAAATCAACGTTAAGTCATAAGTTAATAGTTAACAAACAATATATTATGCTCTGTAAGTTTAAAGTTAAAATGGAGAAAAATATTAAATTAACTCAGTCAGAAACAAGTGAATATATGTTCTTAAATTTCCACCTGTGTCACATTTACGATGTATAGGTTGTGATTGTGTGATTCGCAATTTTATTAAATAATAATTAAATAACAGTCTGTTAAAATTGCATCCTACCAGCTATACCTTCTAATAAATATTATAATAGCAGCTGCGTATAGTGATTTAGGTAATATTTTAAGTTTGTGCAAACTACATTAAACATTAAATTATGAATATTTTGTTGTTTATTTTTATTTAATATCATTATAATATTATATTGAATACATTAATCGAAAACAAATTTAATTTATTTAAACTATACTTAATATTGTACCTATATATGTATATGAACATGGTTTTATTTTTTACGTATTATATTTAAAAGTATAACTGCAAAAATCTAAATTATTATAATGAATGGATACTAAATTGTGAAGTCATTAATAAACAATTAAAAAATCAACCAACTATAGTTTAGTATAAAAGTTTTAAAAAGTTTAACTTTTTAACTAGTTATAATAGCGTTGATTGTGACTATAGAATACTAGTATTCATAATCAATGTTAATATTTATGTTTTAAAATAATAGGCGCTTAATATAGGATATATTTGAGTCAAAAATCGATGAGTTCATTCACGATTGTAATAATGTAATGTTGACATTTCCGTTTTCGCAGCCAGAGCAGAGCTTCATTGCTCGAGTTGACAGTATAATTTATATTTTTTACAAGACATGAAGAACATAATATTCTATTTCGTTTTATTATACCTTATCAGTGTACCATGATGTTTTGTGGAATAAATCATAAAAGTTTCCAGTCTCGAGAAGTTTACAGAGTGCACCGATTGGTTTTGTTCACGGACTAAGTTCATCTCAGTTCATGGATTCGTGATACACAATACACAATTACACAACATTATTAATAATTACATATTATCTGTATAGAATGATTGTCGTTTTTCGTGGTAAAAACGTGGTAAATAGTCGAATTGCATTACAGGTACGTACTTCTTCTATATAGTGTGCAAGCGCGGCGCTTATGGGGGAGTGAGATAGGTCTATGCCCCCCTAGACATCATAGACTACCTATCAATAATAATAATTTATATTGTTGGTCTTGTAAGTTGTGCTGTCACGTTAAGCGGTCAGTGGTCACAGTGACTGACTGAAGTCTGGTCATGTTGTTGATATTACAGTATAGGCTTAAGTGGGTAAATAGTAAGTAGAATTTTTGAAACAAAAGGATATTGTCCCCCCTATCCTAGAAGACGAATCAAATCCACCACTGATAGTGTGTAATATACCATATTAATGATGTACTGCATTATTTTGGTCGAGCACGCACAATGTACATTCCACGGTTATTTACACGGTGCAGTATAGATAACCGTGGTACATACACAGAATAAGACCACCTGAACGGAAAAGTGTAGTAGCTCACTCTGTAGTATATCCACCCAAGGGGCGTCCGTCGTAAACAGTTCGTCGCACTCATAATATCATAATAGCGCATTAGCCGTATATGTTATATTTACTATACTTTATAGTATCAAAACTAAAACTGTAATATGTCTACGATTATTTATAATATAAATTGATAGATAGAAAATATAATAGAAAATATCCGTTTGCGTTCGATCTTTAAATAACGTTAATTAAGTTAAAGTGTACAAAAATATATTATAAACATATGAAATTGCATGGCAGTAATGCATTACAATGATTAAACATATATATATATATATATAAAAAAAATGTTTATGCAAATGGTTTAAAAATATTATAAACTCTATGATAATATAATTGATATGTAAAACGACCTTCATTCTTTGAAAGTTTATGATTTGTCGTGCTGGGAACTAATGCGTTGAATACGCGTTTAATGTGATGTAATATTTAATGAAAACTTTGTGTGTTTAATCTCTAAATGAAAAATGCGAAAGGAAAAAAAATGTTTAATTATAAATTCAGCTTTATAGTAGAAGTATGAAGAAAACTTTAAATTAGAGTATGGAATAAAATATTAAAGACTCACGGCCTAAAGTAAACCAAATCTCATTAATAACAGTATCTCTATCATTAATTTATATATCTGCCTCTTTATTAAATTATTTTATAAATATGGACTACACAAAAAAATATTAAAATTGATAAGCATGTTTTGCCATTATTTCTTATTTTCTACCTATGTACAATCCATAGAACCCTGCATAATAACAAATATTGATGGATAGTTACAATTTAAAAACTTAAAGATTAAATATACTTTTTTTATATGTTTGTGTCGTATGTCTTCCACTTTTAATTTAAAATTACTACTATATTCTGAAATTAATCGTTTTTATCTGCAACTATAAAAAGGTCAGGTCTAGTAATAAACTAGACCAAACTTTGTACCAGTGTAATGTTAAAAGCAATTAATAATATGTTGGGAAAAAAAAGTGCTCTGTAGTTCAATAAGTGATTACTAATAATTGCAACCATATTATTATTTTATAAATTCAAAATTATTATACTAACGACTGTCAAATGAAAAATATTAATATATATTAGGGTGGTCCTTATTTTTAAACTTTCAAATCTTTTATAGAGCACCCGTCCATTTTGTTCATTACTATAAGATAATAATTTAGGTTAAATTTTGTGATGATATCTCACCCCCTTCACGTGCCGCAAAAGGGTTGAATAATGACTAATGAAGGTTAATTTTCTGTTTTTCAAATTTTCACCGAAAACTATAAGTCCCACATAAAAATGTATAGAACTTTAATTATAGAATATTATGTTACCTACAAGAAATGTTCTTACAAAATTTCTTGTAAATCCTTTATTTTCCGAGAATTTGTTAAACAACCAAATTTCATATTTATTTGGAAAATTTGAATTTTCTATGGTTATTCTAATATATTTGACATATGGTTGAAATTACAATAAAATCTTTTATATAAAAAAATGTTTAAAATATAATTTCTAGAATAAATTTATAAGTACAATTTGTATTAGACCAATAACTTTGTTTTTGCAGTAGGATTTATGAAATATTTTATTAAATAACTCTTTTTTACCACCACGAAGAACCAAAAACAAAGTAATTATTATTTTATTTTATCAATAAAAATAATATTACTTCATAATAATGTTTGATAAATCAAACAGATTATTTTATACCTAAATGTTTATTGTATAATCATTTCTTAAAACTACTTTTATTACCGTACATTATAGTACATTTATTAATAGCCTGCGTGGAAGCAACATCTCTAAATCTATTAGATTTTTTCATAAATCGAACTTCAATTCGGCTATCTCGTCAACGTTTTCGTGAGTTAAATGTTTCTAGAATAAAATTGAATTTTTCCGACTTAAATTTAAAATTTATAACTATACACTGGGATTCAAAAATTCTTCCCGATATAACTAGTAAAACAAATTGTTGATAGACTTCCTATTATTGCAACAGCTTCAAATACTGAACAAATTCTTGGTGTTCCCGAACTTTCTGCTGGAACCGGTTATGAAGTTTCGTCTGCTGTGTACGATACTCTCGAAGATTGGTCACTTCTTCATACAGTGCAAGCATTTGTATTTGATACAACAGCATCTAATACTGGACGTTTAAATGGTGCTTGTGTTCTTTTAGAACATAAACTTGGTCGTGATATTTTGTATTTGGCTTGTAGACATCATATTTTTGAAATTATTCTTCAAAGTGTATTCATTGGATCTAAGTTTGCTCCATCATCTGGCCCTGATATCCCATTATTTAAAAGATTTAAAAATCAATGGGAAACTATTAATTTAACACAATTTTCAATTTGGTCAACAGATGTTAGGACCAGTATTGTTCTTGATGAAGTAAGGCAACAAATATTAATATTTGCTCATGAAAAACTTAAAAATGATTTCTCTAGGGACGATTATAAAGAATTTCTTGAACTAGTTATCATATATTTAGGAGATGTCCCTCCGGGTGGTATCAAATTTCGCCGGCCAGGACCTTATCATTTGGCCAGATGGATGGCAAAAGGTATATATTGCCTAAAAATTATATTATTTCAGAACCAATTCAAATTAAGTGCAGTTGAAAAAAAAAGCTTTACAAAACCATTTGCTGTTTTATTATAAAGTGTTACACAGAATCTTGGTTTACAGCCCCAGATGTAGTGCAAGCACCACTCAATGATATACAATTTATAAAAAAACTTCATTCTTATAAAAAGGACGATAAAATTATTGCAGAAATAGCTTTAAATAAGTTTTTAAACCATTTATGGTATCTTAATGAAGAGTGTGTAGCTTTCAGTTTATTTGATAACAGAATTAATGTAAGACAAAAACGTAACATGGTTCAAAAAATATTGGAAGAAGATAAAGAAGAAGAAAAAGAAGTACAAAAGAAATTTATAAAATAATTATAAAATAATAATTACGTTGTTTTTGGTTCTTCGTGGTGTAAAAAAGAGTTATTTAATAAAATATTTCATAAATCATACTGCAAAAACAAAGTTATTGGTCTAATACAAATTGTACTTATAAATTTGTTCTAGAAAATTATATTTTAAACATTTTTTATATAAAAAACTTTATCGTAATTTCAACCATACGTCAAATATATTAGAATAACAATAGAAAAATCAAATTTTCCAAATAAGTATGAAATCGGGTTATTTAACAAATTCTCAGAAAATAAAGGATTTACAAGAAATTTT
>JANEHU010000190.1:0-81995 GCA_027563435.1 Nasonovia ribisnigri
TATTGCAGTACATTAATTATTATAGCTAAGAGTTTTAGTAGGAGGTTGGTGTGTCAATGTCGTTTATGAATTACTTCAATTCATACCTCATACCTGTACTAACCTTTACATTGGCTTACACATATTTTTTTTTTATTTTTGCAAAACAAGAAAAAGAAAACCACATATATATATTTTATAATAAATTAATTAAATGGTGTAGTTATGCTTAAAATATTGTTTTTATTATGTCGTTGGCATGCAAAAATGTATTATACATATTAGAATTTAAACTTCATTGTATTTAAAATGCATGTAGGAAAAAATGTAGTAATTAATGAGTACATTTTGAAAATTACATTTTTTTTTTTACTTTAGTAGTACGACCATACATGTTGTCTTCAGTATTATTCAATAACCCATATGTGAAACGCAAAATTCAGAAACGGTTCAAGTGCTCGAGATTCAAATCTGTTTTTTTGCATTTTTTTTTTTTCAAAATTTTTTCTTGGCATTACTACTAAATAATAATTGTTTTTATTTATAATATATGAATATAATTTTTTTATTTTTTTATTTTTTATTTATCACTGTTTTAAACATATCTTTCTAAAACGTTATTATTATATTTGCTTTAATAAATTGTAAATGTTACTATTACTATTATATGCATATACATATTATAATATATCCTTAGCAATGTAATAATTGTTTAATTTAATAATAATAATAATTTAAAAATTAACCTACCTAAATTTATTAACTAAAACCCAATGAAAACACTTATCATTGTACTACTGAAAAGTACTAACACATAAAGAAAGTTTGACAACCTCTACGTGCTTTTCTCTTGATGCAAATTTTGTAATGTATTTGTATCAAACGTCAAACATGCATTTAAACAGGCTGGGACTCACACACTGGTGGTAAATTACTTAGAATTATTTATGTACTCGAAGATATATTAGCAGATAATTGTATAAATTTGTATTGTTTCAGAAAGATTATACTAAAAATGACAACATCACAAAGGTGTAACAAAAACCCAATGAAAACACTCATCGTTGGACTACTGCTAAGGACATTGAGAAAGTTTTACAACCTCCACGTGCTTCTCTCATGGTGCAGATTTTGTAATGTATTTGTATCAAACGTCAAACATGCATTTAAACAGGCTGCGACTCACACGCTGGTGGTAAATTATTTAGAATTATTTATTTACTCAAATATATATTAACAGATAATTGTATATATTTGTATTGTTTCAGAAAGATTATACTGGAAATGACTCCATCAACGCAGGTGTAACAAAAACCCCATGAACAGACTCAACGTTGTATCAATACTGATTACTAATTTGTAACTAAACCATACTCTGTTAATCATAAAAGTTCCTACAGCTAACACTTAATTATTATTCTTTGTAAATTTGTAACTGATGTAGCACATGCATATATATATATATTTGTATATATATACATTTAAATTGATTAATAAAAAGTTTCATACACAAATTATTATAATTTCAAAAACACATACCTACCATGACCAGTGTTTCTAACTTATTTTCAATTTTGTTGTATGTATAATATGTTTGATTTCTATGTATTGCAGTAAACACACAAATTAATAAAAAACTTTAAATATCATTACACTACACTATGTATATTTGTATTAGTATTGTTTAACAATATTTCTGGTCACCTAAGGAAATATGACTAAAAATTGTGCCACCGTTATTGATTTTCATTGTAATAATATTATGTGAGTACTGATTATTAGGTATCTAATACCTTATCTAATACCTTAATTTTAATTTATCTAATACCTTAAATTACTATAAGAATTGCAATAATAAGTACAGCGTTTAATTTATGTATTTTAATATTCTTCAAAATATAACATGATACATTTAATTTATGTTTTATAGGCTACACATATATGCATTTAACTGAACTTAATAAGTACTTATGAACAATATAATAATTTCATACACCACACCTACAGGTACCTGTATAAGTAATTTAGAGCATTTAGAGTTTCATGGTACGTTTTTCACTTGGTATGCATTGGTTGTTCACAACCATACACCTATTAGTGTTTTACACCAGATGAGAAAAGACCGCAAGACACTCAAAGTCACAGTTTTCGGATTGCATTCCTCATTGTGTTACCCGACCGTTGCACGTCGTCCGCTATCCGACGAAGTCGGATTGCCTACCTGGCAGAGTACGCCCAAAGTAAAGCCGGGTGACTGACTTCCTAGACACTCAAAATTGTGGCAGCTATATGACTTAATTTCTTTTTGAATTTCCGGCGGAACGATTTTCACTATACAACCACGACTATATTCGCGACGTCGCTCCCTTATCTCCCTCTTACCATTATCACTTTTCGTGTTTTCGCGCGGATTTTTCATTATTATATATATTATATTAGAAACTTTATTTTCTTCCTTCACTTATACATACGCACGTTATAAGATTCGCACATCATGCATCCAATCCGCCATACGCAGATGCCCTATCCCGCAAAGATTTGCATACGGCGATGATTGATAGCTAGACGTTCGATTACAATTATTCTTATTTCCTAATTTCTTATACCCAGTCAAAACAGAACTGGGCATACGGCGGGACACGGTATTATACCAGACGACAAAAGACCGCTAGACACTCACAGTCACAGTTTTCAGTACGACTCAATTTTTTTTCGAATCGAGGCACAAGGACAGCTAGTATCTATATAATATCGCAGGTGGGCGGAAAAAGCCCACGGAAAAAAAGCCCAGAAATAGAAATAGAAATGTGAACACATGACGTATTCTCTACTCCTAATGACCTAATTAGTAATTATATATTATATATTTTAATGAAATTAATAATTAATTGTTAATTGTATTAAATATAGATTGAAAATCAAATAAAAATATAAATATGAACACAATATTATGTACACGTCATGATTTATTGTGTTATAAGTTATGAGTCAAAAAACATCAGTCTTAAGTATATACATTATACATAGTACAATTCTATAGTTCAACACATCGACTGTAAAATTAGGTTAATAATATAGGTTCAGAAATAGAAATAGAAATGTGAACTATGAATATAAAAATTCAAAAATATGTATATATAATATGTATTTAATTTTTACCATTACTAATTACCATGTATCTATAGGCTATGAAAATAATAATTAATTGTTAATTGTATAAAAATATAAATATGAACTAATACTACATACTACCATAACACTTAATAATCATAAATAATAATAACTAGTAAAATATAATTGTTGATAAAATTGTATAAGAGGCTAATATAGGTAATTTTATAAAAGAAAATCTTAAAATTTCAAATATAAATAATTATATGTCTGAATATGACTTATACTTAACTATATTAATCCTTTTCCGTGGGCTTTTTTTCCTTGGTGTGTTTATTTTTTTGGGCTTTTTTTCCGTTAGGTTTTTTTTCTGGGCTTTTTTTCCTTGGGCTTTTTTTCCGTGGGCTTTTTTTCCGCGATTCAATATCGCAATAGGATCGCAATATAATATCAATGATTGTGTCTTATCACGACTCATAAGAATAAATGTAAAATATTATGTACAATAAATTATTATATTTTATAATATAAAAAAAAACCTAATATTATAATGTCCAGAAACTGTTTACATAGGTATCTTATTATTTTTGTAGAGATTTTTTTCAATGATGAGAAGTTCCTGCGGTTCCAACGATCATCCTGATTCAGTTCTATTTATGCAAATATTTAGGCTAATTACCTAGTACATACTCCTTGGTGAAGCCTCCCAAAGGAAGTAATATTTCTGGAGGAGAAATCTTATCATTATTCAGTATACATGATTTAAATACCCCAGACAATAAACGATTACAATTTCAACAATCTATTGACTATATAGTAGAAAACGCCTGTGATGATCCAGATATGTCTTCTTTAAATGTACAGATAGAACATAACTACCCATCACCTATAATTGACAATATATAGCTGTTAAAAGTGATCCAGTATTACTGTATTGGCGTATATTAGTGGTTATGTAGCAAGAAAAGCCTCTAGATTCACTAAATGTCCAAATTGTCTTGATTCGTTGACAACATCTCAAACATTGTCAAGAGATATTTTAATTGAAAGTATATCCCATGGACATCTACTTAAACCTTCTACAAATTTATTTAACCTCATTAAGTCATTGGAATCCGCAACTCTGAAAGTGATGGCTACGGAAGGATTATCCTCAGATACTATCTTCAAAGTTATTAATACATTTGGAGAGGTTGGATTAGCACAATTAGTTGGATGTAGTAATATGCAACATAAGCATGGATTAACATCAGCTTTAATCAATTTTCTTTTAATCACGAGGATGCTTTTCATTTGCTCTCGTAACAATTCAATTGAAAACACTAAAAAAAGAAAAAAACAGACTTCATCGGAAGTCGACTAAATTAATTTAAAAAAATTAAACAGTAAAGTTATGTAATAAGCTGTATTAGATTATTTCACTAACCCACATCAATATCTAAATAATTATTATAGTTACGCAACTTTTTATAAAATACTTTATATAATATATCATAATTTTGGAAATATTTACTGTTATAAGTAAGTTATTTTCTTCTTATGAGTTATGGCGTTAAAATAATATTTTTTTTATATTTTATTGAAGTATGACATTTATAATAATACATTATATATTTATATATATATATTCAACTTAGCTGTGATATGAATTAGATTTAATTTACGATTTACGGGATTTTATGACTTCGTAAGTACCTACTCAATATATATTTTATCCTCCGAATGGATTATGGGAATATTATAAGTGGATTGTGGAGATTAATTGAGCTTTTGAGGCTTTAGCTTATTAGCCAGTCGCCGTTCTATAGTAATTTTTCATAAGTCTCGCCATTTAGATTATAATAATAAAAATCCAATACATTTCATATTATGCTGTACATTACCTACTACGGTCCGACGCGCATTCTGACGGAATACGATAATTCCGGACGATGTTTTTTCACTTCGCCCGGCCGTGTTCGGCGTCCTTTCTCTAATGTTCGTGCACACATCATACGACTTCGATGACTTTTAAGATACTAAATAAAATGAATATATTTTAAATTGAATAAGTTTTTAATTTATTTATTGTTACAACAAACAAAGAGACTATTCTGTTACTTTTCGTCCTTATTTCCCGTTGGATGGAATATGTTATATACCTAGAGCGTAGGCGTGCGCGATTTATGACGATGTTAATATTTATAATATATAATATATATTGTACTAATCACAGATAATTTCTGAATGAGTAGCAAAACAAGAGCAACGATGTTATGAATCAGATTCTTAAACAGTTGTTCCAACAGCTATACTGTAACAACGTTTTTCTTTATATTAATAATATATATGCTTGACATTTTTTTTACTAACAATTAGTTTTAATTTAATTACTATGTAATGTACACCTGAGAGCCACTATTGTTCTAAACATTGTTAAACCCAAATCTATAGAAACTAATTTAAGGCATGTCAATTTTATGACAAAAATATTGTAAACATATCTAATTTTTGGCAACGTTTTTCATTGGATAGGTATAATATAAAAGTTTATAAAACAAATATATAATTCTTATAATGTATAATTTAAATATGTGTGTAATGTGTATTATACATTTATACATTATACATATAATTTAATAATTTTTATCGAAAAATAATAATATAAAAACGATACGACCATTTATAAGTAACTTAAATCTAAATAATTAAAATATGACCGTGCAATATCCTGTGAAAACAAAAGAGGGATGTTCCAACAAGGCTATTTTATTCACCAAGAAGCTTCTAATATATAGTTTCAAAGGCAGATGAAAAATATTAAAAATCCGTAGTCACAATTTTTTTTTATAGGTAATCAAAGTTCAAATTTTGACAAAATACGTAAAAATGACGAAAATGTGCAATTTATTTTGAGTTAGAAATTCATAAAAATTTTTCTTTTTATATCTAAAGTTTGAAAATGTGATACAAGAATCCTTATAAGTTTGCCTAATTTTATCAATAAAAAAAAGTTTATAAGCAAAAAATTTCGCGGCACCCTGGTTGGGAATCTCTGCAGTCCTAGACTGACATACCGATACCGTCCCCGCTCAGAATCGTTTTTCGTATACAATGATATATCATTGAATTCAAATTTAATACCATCCATTATACAGTGATCTACTTGAAACCTACTGTACAGCAGAGCGACATCCACTTGACCCCCTTTTTATTATTATAGGTAATCTAAATGGTGAGACTTATGAAAAATTACTATAGAACGTTTTTTTTAAGATCAAATTGTTCTCGATCGAATACATGTGTTTCCAGTAATATACGACTTCTAGATAAAGAGATATAATTGTTTTAAAAAGTACAATCGAATTTTTTGTACATAATATTATATAATATATAGGTAATATAAATTATAATATCAATTCATGCGTTTTATTACGATTCACTAATCACTATCACCAAATACTTTAATATATTTATTTTATTTGTTCATTGCTGTCACTGTCTACTAATTACGATTTTATGTCTGGCGACTGCATAATAAGCTAAAGCCTCAAAAGAAGTAGTGGAATACAAGTTGAAACAATTTAATTACTATGATTTATCTATAAGATAGTTTATTATACCTATAGTAAATCAAATTAATAATGTTACTTAAAAATGTAGAGATGACTGATGTATCTACATCGCGATTCGAACTCGACTGGTATGGCTATGCCAATGATTTATATTATCGTACTCTACGTTTCTGTGTTCTGTTTACCTAAGCAAATTCGCAGAGTGCGACATAAATGACGCATCAGTATTCTGTAAATCGTTACAGTTACCTCCTTCGCCATTTAAAAGCTGCCCTCAGATTTACTTGAAAACAAAAAATAAAAATAAAAACTATAATCAAAAGTATATTAGTAAACACGTGTTACACCTTAGCTTTTTTCGACAATGAACATCTATTCCGTTCTTCTTGGTGAATAAAATAGCCTTGTTGGAACATAATATACATGTACATAATATTTTACATTTATTCTTATGAGTCGTGATAAGACACAATCATTGATATTGTATTGCGATCCTATTGCGATATTATATAGATATATATTATATTAGGTATAACAAATTCAAATGTACTTTTTAAAACAATTATATCTCTTTATCTAGAAGTCGTATATTAGTGGAAACACATGTATTCGATCGAAAACAATTTGATCTTAAAAAAACGTTCTATAGTAATTATTCATAAGTCTCACCATTTAGATTATAATAATAAAAATCCAATACATTTCCTATGCTGTACAATATTTAAAAACGACATCACTATTCACTACGGTCCGACGCGCATTCTGGCGGAATGCGATAATTCCGGACCATGTTTTTTCACTTCGCCCGGCTGTGTTCGGCGTCCTTTCTCTAATGTTCATGGTTGTATACAAGGTGTATTTTAGTATTTATCAAAAATATATTTTAAAATAACGTAAAGTTGTAGTCGGCTATCTAGTTGTGACACTTGTGTCTATGGTTACAACCACGGTTTAAGGGATAGCTCAAAGTATATCTTAAACCGTGATTACAACTATGTTGTGTGTGATAGCGCGTATCACGTCGGACCGCTCGACGCCGGCATAACAATCGTGTTATTACTTATTGGAGATAGGTAGACATCGCGACAAAATTTGTCACGACGTAAGAAAGCACTTTAATAATATCGCGTTCAATTGTAATTACGAATGACTGAAGGAGTTTTGCTCGTCGAACGGAAATCGATGGAGGACATGACAGTTTTGAGTGAATGAGACGGTGGACCGAACAGTGTCGGCGAAATCGGTGCCAGGTCGTTTGGTGACGTGCAAAAACGGACGAATCGGTTTGCCGTGTCGAGCGGTGTTCGAGTAGGATTCGACCAGGCACAGGACTAACGGAACGAGTCGCGTGCGGTCTCGAGGAGAGTGGCCGTCACGGGAGAGATCGAGCCGGACGCAGGTCGATGTCAGCCGGTCTTAGCCCGGACTAACCTCGAGTTTGATCTGCATTTGTAGTTGATAATATGATCCGAGAGATTGTAGTATCCCTGGCATTTCACATTCGGAACATTATTTTAGCAGTAGTAGAAACCCCATTGGACTCGTACGATTTAAGATGGTCGTAGTGTCATCTATTATAGCCGTGGTCAATACCGCTCAGTACTCACTACTCGGTTGTAGTGATGGTGATTTTGCTCATTTTAATTCCTTTTCATTTTTCTCAAACACTGTGGATATCAACATTGTATATATTTATTTTTGTGGAATCGTTCCTACTTCCTCTTGGCACAGAGTACCACGGACTATAATTACAATAGAGTCACGAGTCGTAAATACTCATTAGTATTTACATAGGTACTTTATTTTTAGTCCATTTGAAAATTACAGAAAATTGTTCGCTTTTAACCCCAAACTCTATACATTTTTTATTGCCTTGCGACACAAAAACTAAACTTTTTTCAATAATTCACTATACAACATTTTATACAAAGTTCATCTTAAGTTGTTATAATTGCAGTTCAAAAATATTAAAGATTCATAGCTGCAATTTTGGTCTAAAGTTATTTTAAGTTTAAATTTTGACAAATTTAAGAATAATTATAAATTATAACTTTTTTTTTGTAATTTCAAAAGATTAAAATGTTAAATTTTTATACCTAAGAAATGAAAAATGAAACGATGTTTCTTATAAATACTTGAAACCAAAAATAAATACTAGAAACCAAAAAATCTAAAAATATATATAAACTTTTTTTTTTATATAGATATTATACTATTGTATATTGTGTATTAAACACACAATTACATTTTCAAATGCAATGTTTTGGATCAAAATTAATTCAACCTACTTTATCAGCAGTAGTAAAATAACTAACTTATATAGCAATAATATCAAAAAAATAATAAAATAGCAATATTGTCTGACAGGCGATTTTCAGTCGGAATCGTTTTTCGTTTGGATTGATTTATCATTCAATTTAAATTTAACACACACATTACATTGACTACTCGTCTACCTTTTTAAACATAGTAGTCAGTATTGAAAAATAAGGAAAAGATACAACTAGGAACCTACATAACGAGTATATAAAATAATTTATGATTGTTACTATAAATATTTTTAATATTTAAATTTAATCTCTCTATCATACAAAATCATTTACAATTTATTATTCAATACTTTATAACTTAAAAATAAATAAATAATCATAAGTTTTAATTTTAATGCATTTCTAAATTTAAAAAAAATGTTTAAATCATTACTACTTTTTCAAAAATTGAGTGTTCAATGATAAAAAAAAATCAAGCGGTATATACTTATTGAAATTATATCAATATTTACTTAGTGAAATTATATCAATATATACTTAATGGAGTTATATCAATTGTATACAATTTTTTATAGAATGTCCAATGAGGTTAAGTCAAAAAAAAACTGTAAGTTTTTATTCGTTTGGTTGATATGTCTCACTGGAGTTGATGCTCTTTAGTTTACATATGGGCAGTAATAAAACTTCAGTTCTTTTGTTTCCATATTTACGTAGTAATATTTTACTTTAAATAACTGTTTCATTTTAATAGCAACTGGGTATTATATGAAATTACATTATTTCTTGATTTAGATACTGATCTACATAATGATAACAATTTTGTAGTTCTGTAATTGTTAAATGTACATCTTACACTCTTATTTGGGTATAACATTTTCTTTTGTGAAGCAATTGAATAACTCTGGGTCTGTGAACTAGTAATAGGCATGATATCTTTGATTATAAATGGTTCAATATTATCAGATGATAATTGTTTTTCTATACTGATATTGATGTTACGATGGCATTGAGGTATTAATACTAAGAAAATTCACCGGCTACTTGAGAAACAACCAGTTCCTAGTTGTATAAAATTCTCAAATTTTTGCATCAGTTACAAAAGCATGTATCTATCATTGTCCATCTGGGAATATAATTTGTTGAGTGATTCGTTTTATAAATATTCAAAATAGTATCTTTTTGTGAAAAAAAATTCTTTACACATTCTTAAATCTATTGTATCTTGTTTAGTATTACTATCTTTAATAACAGTCAATTCTAGACAAGTAGATTAATGTCTATAATTATTTTGTGTTTGTGAATCGTTATTAACGATATTAATATTATCTAACATTTTTAAACCCTGTGAATCATCAACTATAATTTTACTGACATAAATTTCTGATACTTTTTTATACTTTAATTCCTCTTTATTATCAGAAGTAATCATACATTTTATTCTTCCATTCTCACTCTTAGACAACATTTCACAGGATTTTTCACCATCGAATAATAAAAAATATAATCTTTTTTGAACATTTTTTACTACAATTTTAAAAGTAGATTTTTTATCATGAAATTTCTCTTCACTATCGAATATAATTGTACATTGCTACTAGAAGATTTAATTTCATCTTTAGATGCAATCATATATTTTATATTTACATTCTCAATATCGTAGACTTTATCACAATCCATTAAAATTTTACAATGTGATCCTTTTTTAACATTGGATACAATTTTGAAGGTAGTTACATTTTTTCATTATCGAATATAATCATATGTACATTTAGATTTCTTATTACCAAAAGGTTCAATTTAATATTTAGCCCTTCTATTCTTATTTTCAGACACAATTTAACTTTTTAACAGTCCATTTCCATTTCATGATTTGGTTCTATTTCCAATCCAGACTTTAGTAAGTCAGTCAGAATCTAAATCAAAATTATTGGAGGTCACAATTATATAATCTGTTTCTTTTACTTCTTTAACAGGTGACATTTCTTCAATGTCAGATTCAGAAAACTCTTCAGAATCTAATGATATAGAATCTGATATATCAGATTTTGAGTCATAATCATCATTACAATTAGAAGTCATATTAAAAAAACTTGGTGAATTTATACTTGTATTAGCAGTATTTAAATTTCTGTAGGATATGGTAGTATTTTCATCCGTGGAATTATTTTCTGAGGAACTGTAATTTTCATTCAGCATTTGTTTCTTCAAATCTTTATTAGAAATTGTATCGCATATAACATTACTTTGTTTTCTCTTAATCACATTAGGTTGTTGTACAGCTGTAGTAAATGAATACGAACTATTGTCAGTCTCATTTAAATAAACAGCTCCACGAATTGTATTTATTTTGTTTATACACTGATTACCTTCCTTTAGATTCATGCTACTTCTATCTACTTCTATGCCTTTATTAGGTATGAATGTATTCAAATATTCTTCTTCAAGATTTACAAAATCAAGTCCTTCATCTGATGGTTTTAATTTAGGTGTACACAGATTTTGTTCTGCTACATTTAATAATGCAGTGCTTGTTATTGATTCTGTATCATCTTTATAATAGCCCGTTTCATAACAAATATGTGCAGTTATCAAAGGATCAGAAAACTTAACTTTTGTTGAACGAACAAATTTTTTTTCTTCTCTGGACTCAGGAACAACAATGGGAGGTGACACATATCTTGATTTTTGACATTCAAAGGACATGAAAAACTGTGGTACTCCATATAATTGAAAACGAACTGTATTGCTGAAATTTTATTAAGGTTAATATAAAATTAATACATTTCTATAAAATAAGTCTTACCTCATACGGATATAGCTCATTACACGTGAAAATTCTGGGAAACTAGGTTCTTTTTTAGAAATGTGTCCTTTACAAGTCACACATATGAACATCCCTGGTTCCAGTGTTAAAGGAAGATGCATTTTACGCAATACACAATTCCACATTTTGTACATTGACCAGTCATCCGTGTTAAATGGTGCATTTAATTTGTCACCACAGATTTGACACGATGACATTACCAAGATCTAAAGAAAAAACAACTATATTAATCTATGTTCAAGAACAATATTAAATGAGTATTTAGTAATATATTAAGTTTATTTACCATAGCATTATGAGTTTCACAAAGACAAAAGGGAAATTCCAAGATGTCTGAAGTTTGTTTTTTAGATTGAACGAAAACAAACTAAAATGAAAGTAAATAATTATTAGTCTTTTTTATTTACTGTACGAAACATTAATATTATTTACTTACATGACAAAACTCAAATGTTAAATATAGTTTTTTAATATTTTCACAATCATTTACAGACATTTTATGACAATAAGGCCGAGAGCATAAATGTATTGAACATTGCCTAGCTTGATTTAGAATTGTTGGTACATTATTTTTCACAAAACGTTCTAACAATCTACACTTTTTATCTGAATATGATTCTTCTTTTAAATTTTGTAATTTGTTAAACTTGTAAATTCTTTCCAAGTCCTTCCAGCAAAGATCACAAAGGCACGAATCAACACACAATGAGGGCTCAACTAAAATCATTAAATTATCAATAATTTAAAATTATAAATGTATAAACATAATATGTCCGAACTCTTTTATGGCAAGAGTCAGACAGATGCTTGATTGGACACAGTATAAAATTGGTCATAGGCTATTATATTTAAAATTGAAATTACCCAATTTCCAGGTTGCATGAAATTTCACATTTAACAAATCAATAGTGAGCTAATGTCCCTTATGATTTAGTGACCTGTGATCGGTACATTAAATTTTATTAAACCGTTTATAAATTACTACAGCTTTCATGCAACCCAACAATGCAACATTCAAAATTTAAATGTTCAAGAAATTAAAAATTCTTAAATATGCATGCACTAAGGAGCTAAAATATAATAAAATTTGAAACTATGAATTTAATAAGATTAAATATTATTAATATGGTACATGGTATAGTAAAATATTGAGTTATGGAAATGCATTTGATGTTTCTTTATAATGTATGGAATTGCATCTGTCCGTTTGTCAACTATCATTCATACTATGAGAGTAAATATTATGATAGCGCCTCCCCACCCTCTTAAATTGAAATTGTGAGCAGTTATTGCACGTAATTCCGATAAATATATATATAATTGTATCATAACTATAAAGGATAATGTATATCATAAAATAAAACAGACATTGAATGTGTTCAGAAAAAGTTATTTTAGATGAAAAAATTGTAAAATAAATGGTACATATTGTTGTATATATTTAACTTAAAAGATCTTAAATACTTACTTTTTAAAAGTTCATTTTGCTTGTCAATACTTTGTATCCGACATATATGTAGAGGACTATCTAGTTCAAGAAAAGCTCGTTTACATCTAGAACAGCATTCAAGACATCTATGAAGTCTTGATGTTGGTGATAATATTTTCCTAAAAATATCAAAGGCACAATCTATTTTATTAAATTAGGAATAAATGTATTATGACAACAATAATTATTTTGCAAATATAATCTGTAACATCCAACACATTAATTATAATTTATAAGTCAACAATTAAATTTAAAGGTACTCACATTATTGGCAATGCAGTTGACGGAGAACTTGTATGCATACTTCCAATTTTATCTAAAAAAAAAAAAATATAAATACTCATGTATAAACTATAAAAATGTAGATTTATTTGATATTTACTGACTATTTAAATTCTAAAGTAATGTATTTGTTCTACGAAGACATCTTTTTTATGTCAACAATACTATTTATAAACTAGAAAAATTATTTAATTTTAAATATTTATATCTTCAAGATGTTCTGGTATCAAATTGGATTTAATTTGTTATTTGTAAATACCTCAGAAATATTCAAGATATTGGAAATTCAAAGCTCAATTGTTGTTTTATTTATACTACCACAAATATTTAAACAACAAATTTAGTTATCATATTACAATAGTTTTGCACAAATGGCTGGTTCTTCAAAAGAAAATCAAAAGGTCCACTAGGACTCAAATCTTACACAACAGAAAAGATGATGTATTGGCACTTTTTGGCGTGATGTCACTATGTGAGGATTGACAAATTAAATAAGAGATAAGGTTAGGTTAGAAGGTTGAATAAAAAAATTAGAAATGTAAATAGGAAATGTTTTATTATCAATGCGATAGATACGACAAAATATAATGCTTAATTATATGACAAATGGCTGTTGTGGGCGGACAAGTGTGGCTGACATAAGACAAATGTTATAATTAAAAACATATATGAGAAAGGAAGGCATCAACATTGGTGATTGGATAGGGTCAAGCAAGATATTAAAAGTTATTATTGAATAGACAAAATTGGAGTACTTCCTAAATAGGGATAGGTGTAGAAGTTAAACGGAAGCTGTTATTAGACTAAAATGGTTGTAAAATAAAATAAAAATGTTATGATTTATAAATAACACTTACCGTCAACTAATTTTGTATCTTTAAGTTCCTATGTAAAAAAAAAAACAACAATTATTCAGTATATAATATAGTGTTCACAATTATGATATAAGTATGTATAACAAATCAAATTAATTAAAAAACTAATGTTATAGATATAAATCTAATTAAAAAGATTAGGGTAGTTACCTGTAAATTAGATTCAGGACCATTGGCATCCTTTTCATAAGATGTAGATGCTAATTCTTTTCTAATTTCATCTCCTTGTTCTTTATTTTTATTATCAATAGACTTAACAGCTATACTGGCAGAATCTGTTTCAGTATTTATTGTTGTATGGGATACATTTGGCTCAGTAAAATTATTTGATATTCCCTCCGAGCTGGTTTCAGTTGTATTACAAATATGCTTATTATCCATTTTTTATTATTTCGTCTTTCAAAAATATTTAAAATAGTTAAGGAAGGCAATTTATCTGTAAACAAAAATACTAATTACATATTTTAATTTTGTTTTCTTGGAAATATATTAATATGTATGTCACAACATTTTAGTAGCCCTTATTAATAATTATGGTGAATATATTTAAAGAAGCTAGTTCAGTACAAGCACGGGATGCTCACTATCTTAGGAAAAATAACAAAAAATTATTTTGGTCAAATTAAAGGAAAATACATATTATATTTTAAAGGTGTCTAATTTATAAAATAATAAAATATTTTATTTTCCGTTTTGGTTAGATATTTAAGAAAACCCAAAATATGTTACATGTTAATCGTGAAGTGATAATATTTCAGTAGTAGGACTTATTTTATTCGACCATAAACATTATCTATAAAGAAGTGGACTTAAAATAATTTGTGTTTGATTATAAACAAGTTCAGTAATATTATTTTGTTATTAATTATTCCCGCGTTTTGATAAAATATTAAGCTCGTTAGTTTGTAATATTAATATAATGTTATGACATAAATAATTATATCATCATGAAATGTTATTACACTAATCAGCTGAGCGTTTAATTAATATAGTACCTACATTGTTTCAAGAACCCATTATGAAAAAAAAAAAAATAGGTTGCCTTTTGTCATAAATCTAAGCAAGTCATTTTCAATATCCAGTGTTTGGGAATAAATGGATTTGATTGTTTTCAATGATTGAATCGTTTAAAATTATGACACGAGTATTTTCATGTCTCGAGTATAGGAATACTTGCTATTGTTTTATTTGAATGGGTACATTGAAGCAGTGGCGTCATTTCGGTTTTCAATTGTCGTTGGGAGGGGAGGAAGCAAAGGTTTTGACCGGCCCGAATGGGTAAAAAAAATAACCGCTATTCCGGATCACGAATCCAAATATTTGCCGAGGCGATAGATCAAAACAATCATGCGAAACTAACGATTAACAATAAGACACAATCGCCGTGTCTGTGTAAACTTACTTGTGCGAGGTGGCACGGCGTTTTCTCGAATTCTGATTCTTGAGCAGTGCACTGATTCCGGTAATCACGGTGGACGCCGACAGAACGAAGAACAAACGAGAATAATTTAATGTCAGGACCAAAAGTGAACAACTAACCTAACCAGCGAGAAAACCGCAATTGTTGTGGTTTCGGTTGTTATCATAAAGACCCGAAATTCCATGGAGTAAGTAGTGATGTGTTATGAAGACATGGATAGAAAGACGTGCCTCCATAGGTCATATCAAATGCTAAGAGATGGTAGTATTCGTGATAGTAGAAATGTGAACGATAAATTGTTTGGTAATTAGTGCGCGCCTATGCAATTGTAGTAATCCAACTCGCGAGGTTACCGGATGAAGTGGACAAGGATTTGACTCGTGTGTAAATAAAATGTAGACAAGTTGTAATGCTACTGAATGTTAT
This sequence comes from Nasonovia ribisnigri, assembly GCA_027563435.1. Classification (NCBI taxonomy): domain Eukaryota; kingdom Metazoa; phylum Arthropoda; class Insecta; order Hemiptera; family Aphididae; genus Nasonovia; species Nasonovia ribisnigri. The sequence goes on from JANEHU010000190.1 coordinate 16,231, forward strand.
TTATTATTTAAACACTGAACGCATATTTCGTAAATAGGTAGTACGTGTAATAAAATATTCTAAGTACAACTGTTGATGGTTGAAAATATTTCCAAGTCCAGTTTAATCGTAAAGCTGAGTGACGTGAAGGTGCTTGGAGTAGCTTTGTCAGATCACGTCTGGAAACAGGACGTTTTGGGGTCCCTTATATATCCCATTGGTCTCCCCCAGCCGCTGATACGAGCATCCGTGTTCCTGCGAATACCCGATGCTATGTCCGTTTGTAGTACATTTTTCGGAAATGCTTACGCCTACTCTTTTCCCGTCGGTATTATATTTGTAAATCAGTACACAAGTTGTTTGGCGGTGTACATGATTTACATATATTCATATACACGTATACTATATATATATTGTCCTATAAATATAATATAGAAATTATACTTTATTGTAGTAACATACTGTAGTATTAAGAGTGCTTATGGTGATTAATATTGTTCATGTCAAACGTCCTATGTACATTTGTATCGATTATGCATTGTTATTGTTATTTCTGGTCACGTTTGTCACTGGCTCCTAGCACAATATTTATACGTAAATGGATGCCTACAGATCAGAAGATTTCTTAAAGATTATTCATTAATCGTTATTTCTTAACCAATATTGTGACATACGTTCCATAGTTTCCATTTTATTCAGGTCATAGATAATTGCGCGTCTACTTATATTAATAATTATAATTAGTTACGTTAATTATAGACAATTATCGATGTAATGCATACTATGAAATGATCTGGGATCTGGATGATCACTGAATTGTGGATAAATCGTCAATCGTAATAAATTAACAACGTCTGAGCTGAAATGTTTTATACTATATTTATATTATTATTACTTATTAACAATAGGATAGCCGGTAAGGTTATACTATTGTAATTAAAACATTTGTATTTTTACTTTCAACTAAATTTCAATTTAACATATTTTATAGCAATAAAGGTCTTTGTAAAGTAATTATTATACATCAATAACATACAACAAAATGAATTACAAACTAATATCGTTAAATTTTAAATCAATATGTATTACAAAAATAATTGTCGGTAAATTCATAATATATGGTTTTAGTTATTAAATTCAAGTGTTTTGATGTTTTTAGATAATTTCAATAACCGACCAAAAATGCAGCTATTGATAGGTATAAATAAAATATATTACAATTTAAATTTTCAATGAATATGCGATGCGTATCTGACACATAACGGCATAGGTAGTGACCATTTTAATGGAAAGAAAGTGTGCTACTGGTACCAGTTCTACTGGTAAATTCTCTTTTGGAATGGAGTATAGTATGAATATATTATTAATTATTGGTATTTACAGGAAAAAACTATAATATTCCATCTTAATTACATTAAATCTTATAATATGTTAATGCTCAAACTTACATCATAATTATTAAAATAAAATAAATATACAATAATTTGATAATGTTTAAGAAGAATAAAAACACAAAGGTCAATTAAACCCAACATTAATTATAAACTTTGAAATTACATTGTAAATTGTTTTTATTTTATTATTATAATTTAAGAATTGTTAAGTAATTTTATAAAAATAAAAAATGGAAACACAAACTTCAATATATTGTGTATTATATATATTTCATTTAAGTTAAATAAAATAACATTATATCAGTTTAAATTTTTGATAAGAATATTTAAAAAAAACATTACCTTGAAATATTACACAATAATTATTTGTTACATCTGTACAACCACATACGAGCCATGAGGAAATAATATTTATAATTTTTTAATGTTCATTACAATATTATAATTTATAACTTATGAGTTATTATTACTAAGGTAGCCTTACTATGCAATTATATTGTAATCTTGGCACATATTTGTGAAGTGTTTAGCTAAAATAACAATACATCCTAAAACACCTGTTTTTTTCTCAAATATTCTCAACTTTAATTGATTTGAAAAAATGTTTATTACACAAATATTAAGTATACACAATCTTAGTATTCTAATATTGAGTTTTAAGCAATTACTTTTAGCAAAAATTGTTGTAGTTGAACTTATTGCGTCAGAATTGAACATGTTATAAATTCAGGTAAATAATTAACTGAAAAAAGTATTTTAATTCATTAATGGTCATAAAAGATTAAATATGTTTATAATATTATACCATTATCAATATCGAATAAGCCATTATGTAAATAGTGATTTGAGATTATAAAATAGGAATTGGGTGCCAAACCAAGGATTGACTCCAGAGATCTTTTTCTTTCAATTGTACCTCCAGCAGAAGAAATTATGTGCTTTAAGCAATGAGAAGTTGGATATATATTACAAGGAGTAACAAAGAATGATAGGTCTTTAAATAGTGTATGGCGGTTATTGTTTTCAAGAATTGCGGGTACATAACAACCCAAAAACAGCAATTTGAATATTTTTTATAAAATAATCTTTCTCATCTGAAAATTAAGTTTGATTATCAACATCAATAAAAATATTAACATTTTAAATTTCAACACAAATTACATACATTAGTCATAATCAGGGATAGGAACTTTATACACTTAATAATAAAATAATATGCTTTCCAAAATAATTTAAATTTTGGAATATATTGCAGTCACACATTTTATCATTTGATATTACTTATATAGGGTATATATGTGAGGTCAAGTATTAATATTTACTTTAGTGTCTATTTCTTCATAGGTTTTTCTAACCCGATTTGCATGAGCATTGGGATCAACTTCTAAAGATAATTTAATCAGTTTTCTTTATAATACCGGTGAACAACAATGTGGGCAAGTTTTTGATCTGTAGACACAAAAATATACATTTTTCTAAGCAATAAGTTTATATAAAAGTAAAATTAAAATGATATAATTATGTTGTATATATTATATATTATTATTTTACCTTTTTAACCATGTCTTAATACATTGATAATGAAAGATGTATGTGAACTAGTATGTATACTATCGAATGTTACTTGATATTTTTATTGCATGACTGAATAGTAAAACCTATCGTAGAACTACAGACGTAATCATAGTTCAATAAAATTACACTTGTATTTTTAATTCGAAACGAAACATTGGCGTATCAGAGCATAGGTACTTTGTAAGACACTATGCCGATCGTGTTGAACGTTGAACAAACCTCAGACGTAATCGTAGTTACGATTACACTTGTATTTTTCAAATTTGTACTATCAAATGTTACTTGATATTTTTATTCCACGACTGAATAGTAAAACCTATCGTAGAACTATTCGATAGTTTCATTCGTAGACTGAATAAATAAAAACTATTTTTTTCATGCACTGAACAAAAAGAAAAAATAATTACCAAATAACGATTTAGTGTTCAATAGTTTATTTTAGGTAATGAATAATAATAATAAAAAAAAAAAATTAAAACTTAAAAAATAATCAAATAAATAGCATAATTTACCACTGTAAAATGTTGACTAGCATTACTCCAGTAGTCCAGTAGATACTCAGATCCAGTGGTTTTTTAGATGGATAATACTGAATGATGTCCATCCTTCTATTTTTTTCTTTTCACATACATTGGCATAATTAGCATTAACTACTTTATTTATTTTTTTTTAGAGATCATTGTAATAATACGCTAAAATATCTCCTCCCGTCACCCTCTACCCTTCACAAACATGCACCAAATTACACCAATGATCTTGGGTATTTTTTTCTTCAGTAGACTCAATTAATTAACATTGTTTTCTTAAATAGCCTTAGTATAATTTATATACCAATCACTATTATCGTATTAAGCTTTAATGTTTATACACAAAAATACATAAAACCAACTTCATTATTAACTTTTTAATAAAAGGGTAGTGACTAGTGAGTACTTTACAGTAGGTCCTCATACAATTTACTATCTTACAATAAGTATATACACATATATTTATTATTTACATATTTTTACTTAAAAAAATTAAGGTATCAAAATTCTCTGGTAATAGGCTGTTGCGGCGCACACTTAATATCTGACCAGCCTTTGAAAAAAATTGTTCAGATGGTACTGAGGTTGCTGGAACAATCGCATATTTTTCCGCAATATCACCAAGTGGATGTAAAGCAGACTTTTGCTGATTCCAAAAAGTGAATATATTACATATTAATTCTTGATGGGGAATATTTAAGTATTGCCTCATCAAGGTAGTGCCACTACTCATTACTGTACTTTGTGATTGGATAGTGACAAATATTAATAAAATCATAGACCTATTAAGTATTAACCTAATAGGTTAGGTTAGTTAATAGTTAATATGTCCCCGCATTTTCGGGAAAAAAACAAAAAAAAACCAGTCCACGGACCTCCAAAATATGTCCTATCTTAAATCGAAAAAAATATCAATAGTTTTTGTTCGAATGAAAAAGTCGATAGTTTTTATTCAAATGATGTCGATAGTTTCCTATTCGCTCATGCTATTAAATATTCGATAGTATTGTAAAACAAACGAATAACTAGATAGTTGCAAACAATCGAATATATTGATAGTTTTCAATCGGTAGTGCTTATATGTACATGTTTTGTTGAGAGAGAGCCCAAAAATATTGTAGGCACCCCCGAATTTCAGGTCTGTGCACACTTATGAAGAAAACAATAAATACCTACTGCGACAAATGAATAAACCGAGTAAAAAAGCTTGAAAATGTAATGTTAGGTTCCTTATAAGTTTCATTAATATAATTTCAAAAGTATTAAAGATATATAGAAACGATTATTTTTTATAGGCATTTAAATTTCAAATGTTCACGAAATTTTCAAAATGTTGTAACTGTTTTTCAGTAAAAAATTGATACAAGCTTTTCCTTTCATAACTTACATTTAATCCTCTCAAATTTTCCTACTTTAAACAAATAAAAAAGGTTTACTGGGATGTAATATTAATTTTTTATGAGCGTTTGAATTTAAAATTTTTCCGATATTGGATTTTTATCGGTAGATTAATGAATTTTCATTTATCAATTTTTGATATTTTGTTATAATTCAGAAAAGAATAATTTTAAATACTTGAAATTTTCACCATGTTAAAATTAACATTTTTCATACATGTTTAAATGTTCAAACAATTTTACTCTTTTTGAGCTATATTTATAGCTTCGACAAATTTTTTAAATAGTTTAACTTTTCAGTTAGAAATTCATAAAAGATTTTCTTTTCATGGTTAAAACTAAAAATTTGAATAGAAGATTTCACATAAGTTTTTCTATCTATAAAAAAAAAAAGCATAGGTACTGAATAGCCAAAACGTCAATATACCTGTGTTGTTAGGTTGATGACATTTATTTTTAGTTCACTAACTTTGACTTTTAAACTAGGTACGTTTTCTAGGAATGTTCACACTTAACAGACAGTACTTGTGTGGTTTGAGTAGAAGTAAAACTTGAAACCATACTCAATTCAGAAGTTGAACTTGTGTCTGATGTAGGTACTTGAATTGGTGGCCTTTCCAGAAGTTCTTCACAAATAGCTTCATCCAAACTTAGTGAAGGTTCTGTGTTTTTAGAATTAGCCTTGGTCGATTCTAAACAAATATTATAATAAAATTAATAATATAGCTAAGAGTATATCTAGGTTATGTACTTTAAATTCAATAATAGCGTGTTTAACAATAATATTAAAGGTTGATGAAAAGTTTATACAATGTATTAATATTATATGTATTTGCAATTGGTAAAAATTTGTGCATATCAATTAAACAGAATTCTGAATCATAATCGATAATTATATGTCTTGGGCTATATCTAAATATTTGATGTCAGCCAAAAATATGTAAACTATATTTACTTACCAAATTCAGTAGGTACTGCTTTAGGTAAAAGTTAAGTGTGTTCAGTATTACTTAACATTTTAGTTGCAAAATACTTGCCACAAATAAGTACATTTGTTAGCAAGTATTCCAATGACTTGTAACAAAGATCAAGTCCATCGCAGTTTTTTAACCATATGTGAACACTATAAAATGATAAATATATTTTTTAGTTACATGTTATACTCATCAACCATTTTTGTTGTTGTTTTCCTTGTATTACCTACAACAAGTTGAATACACATTATACTTACAGTGTTGTGGCATTGGGAAACTTATGTAATTTACAATCCTTAGTTTTGCTTTTCACTTTGCGTTCACACATGTTTTAACAACACAAACAAATACCATTGCTAGGAGCTGGTGGCACGTATCGCCATTTAGTAATAGTAGTAGATGATAAACTTCACTCTTAGGTGACTAAATAACCAGCGCTCAAGGAACCTAGAATAATAGTGAACAATTTTAGTATTGGTTACGGTGGGCACAATCACATCTTAGAGATGGCGAAGTACACCTCTATACACACGTAACAAAAGTAATCAACCTTTGGTGGAAAGCATTCTAATAAAGGGTTAGAAACTAATCAGGTCAAAATAGAATTAAATACCACTGAAACTGTCACACACTATAGAATCTAATCATAACCAAAAATGATTAATTTTACTATTATAGTTATCAGAACAATATTGTACAGGACGGACGATCCGGGCGTGGGCCATGAGTACTTCCGAGAAAGATTGTGGACATTATGTCCGTGGTAACGTGGGTACGTGATAATTCCATCGATAAGCTGGGAGGCGAGAGGTAGGACTATATAGGAGACCACAAAACGGCCTGTTTTCAGACGTGATCTGAACCAGCTACACCGAGCACCTCCACGTCACTCAGCTTACTGAATTATTTGGACATTGAATAATTTCAACGACATATTAGAACTTGTTACTTTGTTTATACTGCACGTATATATTTACGTCGCAGCACATCAGTGTTCAATTAAAATAAATAACCACTAATAGAAAATACATCGAGTCTACTGTTATTTCACACCTGAGTCCATCCTTAAGTCCACTGTCGGCCAACCGAGCGAGTCAGTTAACTACACCATGTTAAGAGACTGATAATACAATTAACAAAAAAATCAAATATGCGACCGAGGATTGAACAATAAATCAGGAACGGTGAACGGACAACAGTCAAAAGAATATTATAGTATTTTGAATCTCGTCACAACAACAAGTAACAACAAATGTCAAATGATAAGATGATAAGACGGTAGTACGACACCACCTGTTTAATTACGCAGTACGCCGAGCAGCCACGGGCCGCCGACGACCAAAACGTACTATAAAACGTACGTACGTAGTCGGTACGGTTAGTGCCGGCTGCCTCCAACAAATCACGTGATCGTGACAAATGGAATAAATGAAATGAACAAAATGGTTTGTTGGTAAGGCTTCGGTTTCATAAGCGAATGCAGAAAGACGAAACAACATTACTTATTAGCACGGTTATCTACACCGTGATAGATAACCGTGCTTATTAGTCAAAATAAAATGTACTGTAGGAGTTCTACGACGCGTTGGTAGCGTTGGTCACGAGGTTTCGCGTGTGTGTCGTGTGATAGGCGATAGCAGTATAGCACGGAGAGAGTCGGCCCGGGTGGCGGCTAGACTGTAGCCGCCGTGTGAAGCCGACCGTTGATTAGGAGGGGGGTGACCCGCCGCAGTACCAACGGGATATAGAATAATAAGCATATTCATACAGCGAAGTATTGGTGATTCCAAGCAACTGTAGGTAGCGCTAGTTCTTATCACGGCTGATAATGAAATGTAGGCACATGCTCGTCATGCTCATGTAGGCACTAGGCAGTGTGTACTGTGTAGTGCATAGTAAAGTCTTATTCGATTAATAGGTATTCAATTCGGTTTCACTTTCATTATTCAAATTTTATTAAAATGTTTACATCTATAATAGATCTTATAGATATAATCAATTATATTGGTGACAGTAAAAGACCGTTGATTGAAGGTACAGAAATTCTAAAATGCAATCATATAATTGAATTTGGCATTAAAGAACAATCGGAAAATAAAGTTGTGTTCATAGCATTATGCCTACAAACATCAAACTTAAATGGGCATCCTCATGAAATTATTATATCAAAAACAAATCTAGACTTTAATACTACTATAAATGGTTCGTGTAGTTGTAAAGCTGGCACTGGCAAGTGCAAACATGTTGTAGGCTTTTTGCTCAAACTTCAAAGGTAAGTACCAACTTTTATGTATTGAATTATATATAAAATTAAGAATCTAATAATATTAAAAATAGCATTTTATTAATACTATATTCTAACAGAACTTCAGAAGAGGACATACAATATTTAAGTTGTACCGATCTTCGTCAACAATGGGACAAAATGAAAAATACCCCTGGTATTCATTTGTATAAACCGATACCTATAAGAGAATTTTGTCATGTTGAATGTCCTACTGCTTCTTATAAACAAAGTTTACCAAACTCACTACCACCTGACCTTCAAGAAGAAGTTTTTCAAACATTGTTACAAGGTATATATTATGTCATTCATCAATAATTTTTTACAAATATATAAATTAGTTTTATTATTGTATAATACATTTTTATTTAGTTTTAAAAAAGTAAAACTTCTTTTAAAATTCTGCAGGGATTTACAATAAAGGTCTACATAAATAATTCTAATTCTACAAATAATTGGAATAAAAAAAATATGAAGTATAAGTATAAAAAGTATGAAAATTAACTAATAACACACTTAAAGGCTTATGCTTATTTTGCTTATTTTTATGCAATATTTTATATTTAATCTAAAAATGTATAGTCTATTAGTTTTTTTTTTTTGTGATTCCTATAGTAATCATAAATGGCTATAAATTGCTAAACTTATTTGGTATTTATGTATTGTTAAATTGCTATGCTTTAATACTACACTCAAATGGATATAAAGCATTATCTATATTATATAATAATTATTATTTGCTATGCTGGTTATATTGGGTACTTAGTTACATTTTAACACATGGTAATATTGTTCTAGGTTTTCCAGACTCAGCATTATCAATTCACCTAAAAGGTCGCCATAGTCCTCGAACTCGATCACTAGACACTACAAGTACATCTAGTTTTGATAAAAATAACTTTTATACAAAATTGGTAACTGCACATTCTTCAGTAATCAAAGATGAAGCACAAAATATACTCGAGTTAACTAATAATTGTTCCTCAGATGCTATAAATTTTTATAAAACTAAAGTAGAAATTAATAAACATGAATCCATCAATCTGTGTAGTAGTACATTAACTCAAATGGGACCAATATGGCTTACATCTCGTAAATTGAGAATCACTGGTACATCAGCGTATAAATTAATTACTTTTTTTCGTGGATCACTTCAAAATAAAAATATTTGTTCTAAATTGAAATCCTTATTGTTTTCCAATTTCTCTGGAAACAGTGCTACTTTTTATGGGGTTGAAAATGAACCATTGGCCATTAAAGCTTTTGAAAAATTAAAAAATATAACTGTAATTAAATCAGGGATTATTGTTAATATTCATTGTCCTTGGTTAGGATTTAGTCCAGATGGGTTTTTTATATCTGATAATGAAATTAATTTAATTGAAATCAAGTGTCCAGTCATGGGTAAAACAATGTGTGGGTTAGAACTATTAAAGAGTTTAAAATATATTGTGATTAATAACATAGGTGTACCCAGCCTTAAAAAAAAACATTCTTATTATGGGCAAATTCAGTTAGGTTTATTACTTTGTAATATTAAAAATGGCTATTTAGTTATATATGAAAAAATGACTGATTCTGTTTTATTAATAGAAGTTATATTATATTTAGAATTTTTTAAAGAATTATATTCTATTTAAATATTAAATAATGAAAGTAAAGAAATATTTTAAAAATTCACAGTTTACACACCACGTTTTTTGTATATAAAATGATATTATCATTTCATCATTAGCCTACATTTCGTTAGTTCTTATCAATACCGCTAGAGTTTAGTTACTTCGATTGGAATCGCCAATACCATTACCTCTTACCCGTGATACCAGCATATACCAGTGATTCAGCAGCGAGTAATGATAATAGACAGTTGTTTTCGTGGGCTTGCTGCTATTCGTACCATCACTATAATAACATCTTCATCGCGAATCATGATCTGTACCACAGTGGCACAGTCGGTAGCCGGAGCATAGTGGTTTTATGAATCCTTCTTGAGTCGGTGTTTAATATTGTGTACTGTGTCGTGTCGGCTCCTTGATTTATCGATTTATCAGATATAATTGGAACAGAACAGAATACGAATTTAGCGTTGATAAGTGACAAGTGTTCATTTAGTTACAATAACCGTTCAATTACTTGGCTGATGTGTTGATATTCTTAACGTAATAAAACAATTTCATACACCGAAAACTCAATAGGGTTAACTGCCTAGGCATATCAATTAATAACGAATGACCGAAATTGAATCTAACGAGTTTCAACTTAGGTAGGTACTAGGTACCTATTGCTATTTATGTGATTATAATATAGCATTAATGAATTATATAATTAATGTCTTTAGTCGTCATTAGCAAGTAGATTCTACACTGACTTCTAGGACATCCAAACGAGTAAATTGTGCTGTTCTTATATTGGTTTTGGCAGATTATAGATTACCAACCCTACTGGATTAGCTCTTATTTATCAACTATACAGACGTGTGTTAGTTATGTGGGATTTAATCACAAATCACTGTGCTTTCATCTGGTCTCTCTCAAGGTGCCATTACCTATATCTTTAATTTGTTTTGTATCGGTTGATAAATACCTAGTGCATCTTCCATATTGCCTTATCCAAAAATAACACCGTTCACTAATAATATGAAACTATTAAAAAATATTCAATCAGGTTTGATTGTGTGGATAACAAGTAGATCTGGATCCACTGGTTAGTTGTGGTGTTATTCTACCCATGTAGTTTTATGTTATTTGTTTCTTATAAATTGTTATATTTCTCATAATTGAGGCCCGAAGATACTAAGTATAGATATGTTTTTTGAAAGCTATCAACAATCAACTAATTGCAAATTATAATAAATATCTTGCGTTTTACTGCATTTCTCTTAGGCTCAAAACGTCTAACCTTATATAAGGCAGGCTGAAACACTAATTACAATACTCATAAGAATATTACTCTTATAAATAATATAATGATTTAAATTTAACTACATGTAATTTAGGTATAAAATACATAAAATGTTGTTTCTTTTTTCTAAATTGTTATATTTTATTTTTAATTAGGTGACAATGTGTTAGTCTACGACAAACATTTGCTGTATGATGGAAAAGTTTTAAAGTGGCAGAAGACAGACACTGGTGAGACGTTGAATACTTATTCATCTTAAAGTTTTCAACTCAGAATGGGATGAATAGATTAGTTATGATGAAGTGATTAAGAACATTAATGTAGAACACAAGAAGAAGCTAGTAGATGGACTATAAGTAATCTCATCACTTATCACCATTTATCTATGAAAAATATTTATTATAATTATTTAATCAAAAAATATTCCAAAAATTCAAAATTATTTAAAGTAGCATATTTTTTATAAATTATAAGTATAATATAAATAATTTTCTATATTATTATCAATATCAACGTTAATTAATTAATAAATTAGTATGGCTATGACCCATAGAAAATTGGGAGATTAAATATTTATAAAAACATACTTACTATATCTGTAGATCGTCAAAGGCCTTTCAAGTTTGAAAATATCAAAATAATTGTTATACAGTATAATCTTGATAGGCACTTAAATTACTTAACCTAATTGATCTTTAATAGATTGGCAACTAAAAATAATTTATTTTTCGTATTTAATAGCTGTATATTTTCTAGTAAAGTAATTTTAAATACTCATTCAAAAGAATATGTTATATGTTTTTTTTAAAACAAATATTAACTTTTTTGCATATATTTTTGAAAAAATAGGTATATTTAATATATATTAAAGCATACAATTATGGTCATTAACATCCAGGCTCTAGTTATTTCTTGATTACACAGTCAACATAATGTTGTCTTCTTAATACTTAATTATAACAATAAATATAGTACATTAAAATAATTATTTATATTTTGTTTTTTCAGGTTTTTGGAGAATGATTATGGTACTTATTTCACTTTCAATGATTACGTAGATGTTCAAAAAAATGTATAAGAAATATACATACAAAATGTTTATAAAATAGAAATACATAGTAAACTATAAAAATTACTCTAGTTAATAATCAAAATTACACTAAATTTTAAAACAAAAATAGTTCTACTACTTGTTATTAAGGTACAATTTTTTTTTTATTCAATACCTATGTAACATTTGTACTATTTGTAAAATATATGTGTTTATACATTAAATAAGAAAAAGACAATTGTTAGTTAATCATACACATTCATAGTAACTAATTACTACTAAACATTTAATTTGTTATTTAAATTTATTTAAATTTATTTTTATTGTTATATTATTATTTGTGATAAAATATGTTAAGGTGCTTTTTTTTCCTTCAGTTTCAAACAGTGGGACAGCACAGCATCATGGCACTGCATGTACACGCGACTATGTCTGGACTGGTAGTTGATGATAGTCACCGTATGCTGTGACCCTAAGCTGGGGGGAAAACATATAATAACGGAAAAAATAAAAAGAGAAATTAGTGGACCATTTTTCTGTTGATATATAACTAAAAAAATGAGTGTTTTTTAATGAATCCAGAAAGTTACAGTAATAGTTAAGTTAAAATTTTCTAGAAGCATATGAAACTCGGAAAAGGTTTCTTCTTTTTGGATTTAAATAATGATAAATATTACTTGGACCAATGCCACCATAGGTATGAGGTTTCTGGTGTTCAAATCAACACAATAGTTGCTTAAGTTTCTAAAAGAGTGGTAAAGTTAATTTACATAAGTTTGCCTACTCTATTGAAAAAAATTGTCAACCTGAAAGTTAAATTAAATTATTACTCGATTTCTAATGTAGTGATTTTCTTATTATGCTGTATTTGTTTAATGGTACATAACAATAATATTAAAGACTTTTTTTAAAATCTTTTTCAAGACTATTTTCTAAAGATTTTTCACTTTATATTATTTATTTATTTTTCTATTAGAAATACTACTGATTGAAATTTTTGCAAAAATAAATCTCTTTTATTATAATATAATTTCATAAAAATTATACTAGCTGTTAGGGACTTGATTTTGATCTTGTCAAAATCTTTGAATAAAATGTTTTTTTAAATAAGTTATTTTTCTTCCCAAATAATTTTAAAAATACTGGGAATTACTTTTGACACCAAAGTGCGTACCTACTAGATTCAGTCAATACATAAACCAACCCCAAAGTTGAATACACATAAAAACATTATTGTAAAATCAATACATTCATTGCTCAAAATCTAAAATTAAATATTTAATTTGAGGATTGACACTTTAAAGAAGTTGAAAATCGATGTTTAAGAAGAACACATTAGTAACTAAATATAAAAGAAACCATACAATTTTATAACAATAAAACTTTTACTAAACAACCAGAATTTAGAAACGTAATCTTTCTATAATATTATGTATATAAACAAATATAATAATTTATCTATCATAGTACCTACTTGGTGTCTTCAACAAAAAACAGAACCCAGGCACCACTTGAGAAATTTAATGATTTGGATTTTTCAAATAAATAATAAAATATAAAAATGACTTCTATGTTAATTTATAATTTGTGTCCATGATTATGCTCAATAGAGTAAATATCAAATAGGTAATACCTATTCTAAGAAACCGTCGTCTGTTGCACTTTAGTACTGGGAACTATCAACAAAAAACAGCAACAGTATGCATCTAATAATACATTTACTTTGGTCTCTAATGATATTATTAATTTCGTTAACTGTGGTACCTTATCATGCATAATATGTTCGAGCAACTCATTATAATAAAATATTGATGTACATACTTAATATAAACAAAATAACAATTTAAATTCAAAAATTAACCAGTGATGAACTAGTTAAAAAAGCTATGAGCTACATTAAACAAAAATAAATTTCCTATAACTCTAAAGTTCTAATTGTATCTAAGTTTAGCAGACATGTGAGATGCATCATAGACATTTACAGTTTTTACAATAGCTAATCCAGATCTAAAATAAAAACATGATCTTCATTAAATACCATAGTTATAAGACTATCATATTATTTAATTTAATTAATATTAATAAAAATAAATATCTTTTTGTTTAATGATGAATATATTATTTCTTATAATTATATAGTATATTATAATAAATATTATAAGACTACTTAGAGTAATACAAATTAATTTAGGAATATTAACACCAGGTTCATCAAGTTACTTGAATAAAATGTGATGAATTTGGCAAGTCATGGGTATAGATAATAGGTAGGTAACCATATTGTTTAATTCGCTGCAGAATAAAAAAGTTTCTTTTCCTCAAGAGTCATTTATATCCCAAAAATATTTAAAATTGAATTAATGTTGATCGAATATTTATATCAAAAGTAGTGTCACATCAAGATTTGTCCGTCTCTTACACTTGGAACATACAAAAAAACAACTTTACAAACACCTACTATAAATTAATTAGAGTTAGACTTAACATATTGTGTTATATAAATTACAGAAAATAGTATTAGATGACTAGGAAAATTATTTTTATTTATATTTTAGATATGTTTGAGTTAAAAAAAATATCTATTTACATATGACCAATATTTTATAACTAGTTATTTCTATGTTCCACAATCAATAGTACGCTTTTATGTGATGTCCTCTTAATTTTTTACATCAATAGTATTGTATTATGTATAATTCAGAATTCAGATGCATTTTAAGTTTTTAAAACCTAGGCATGTTTCAGCAAAATTGGATCCACTTCACCATTACCAAAACCTTTTATGATTTCAACTACTTTTAGAAACTGCAACATGTATTTAATATTGTTACTTAAAAATATTTAAGTACTACACTCTTTATTCTAAAAACATAAATACTAAAATTAAAATGTTGTTTTGGTAAAGAACTTCAAGTAATTGTTACATATCAATTTAAAAATGGACGGATTAATGTCTAATCTATATAAACTTTTGAGAGTCAATAAATCATTAGGATCATATATTTAATTTAATGAATTTCTTTTTTTTTGATTAAATTGAAAATAATTTAATTTTACACTAGGTATAATAATAATGACAGAATTTTGTAAAACACTTAATCTCATTGGAAATTGGTGTTTGTCGGTTGGAATATCATAATGTGTCTAAAAATCGGCAACAACAGCATAAATACAAATCATCATTCATATTGTCACTAAAAATTAATAAATGTAGGTTTTTTCTAATGGCTCATTTCATTGTTGCAATGTATAAACTAAACATAAACAAAACTCGGTATGTAAAAGTGAAAGTAATTTCAACTTTAATTACTTACCTATTATTAGTTAATTTACCATTAGAAATATATGTAGGTATAAGATATACTATCTTATTATTATAAACCTTTAGCTCTACATATCTGTGTACTTCAACAAAAATTATTCTTAACATTGTGATAGAATAATAATTAAATAATTAATTTTTAATAAATACAATTCAACATTCAAATACTTGATATTATCTTCATAACATGTTATGTTTAGGAAAACGTATGTACCTACCACTTACGTCATAAATATTATATCGATATGAAATAAACAATAACATTACGATTAGAATTTTACAATATATTATCATTATACGCTCGTACTTCCACGTTGGCGACGGAAAAAAATGCTTGAAAAATCAAAAAAAATTTTGGTGTGAGACGAATGTGCAGTTAGCCGACGTTAAGACTACTCCGGTGCGCGGTTCGCCATGGACCACATAGTGCACAGTGGAGTAATTGGTATTGAATCGAGAGAAAGGTTATTTAACTGACTCTTAGATATCTAACAAGCATAGGTACTGGTACATTGGAATATCACAAATCTAGCTGAGCTAGAGTCTGCCGTACGGCTGAATTACGCCGGCTACCGCGAGCGTCTCACATTTGAAGATACAGATTTGGTCGTATATATACATAGCAGATGGGCAGTTGAAGTGACAAGGGAGAACGAACTACCCATATACTGTCCATAGCCGTGGAGACGGCTGCCTGGCACTGCGATATCTGGCGGCGGTGTACGATCACAACCGGGTTTCTCGCTACCGATCACTAGAGCGCAATGCCCTTATGATTTATATTTTAAATTACTCCGACGCCCATATAATATCTAATACAAATTATCATGGTTTAAATGTTTATCACTTATTTGATAGGCATCTCAACGATATATGTACCTACGCGAAAAATTTCCTTTAAAAACACGTTTTGCGCGTTCAAAGAATATGCGTTACTGAGTGGTAATTATTATTGTATTAATGTAAAAACATTTATTCACAAAATTGAAAAGGAGATTAACATTTTAAAGAAGACCGAATTTTGATTCTTAGAATACTTTTTGAAGTATTTTTTAAATATTCGGAATACTATTTAAAATAATTTTTAACAAAATGTAAATACTTGTATTTAAATACCATAAAGTTCATTTTATTAATTATTTTTCACAACAATTTGGCATTAATAAAAATGATAATGAAAAAATGGGGTCAAATGGATGTCACTCCGCTGTACAGTAGGTTACAAGTAGATCACTGTATAATGGATAGTATTAATTTGAATTCAATTATATAAATATATAATATCATTGTATACGAAAAACGATTCTAAACGGAGACGGTATGTCTGTCCAGGATATTTTAAATTATATTGATATTGTTATTGTACGGTAGCTGGTAAGTTGAATTAATATATTATTCATATTATTTAATTACTAACCTAAATATATCAGTGATGCTGGAAAAATATTGTAATATATATTTTTACTCGTTAAAATTGATTTTAATATGTAATTTCGTCCAAATTTGAACTTAAAATGTCTGTAAAAAATAACTGTGTTTATATATTTTTTGGATTTTTTGTTTACAGTATGTACTATTTATTAGAATCTTTGTTTTAAATTTACAATATATGAGCAGTGTTCTAACACATAGAATTCTCGCTGCACTACTTCACCAAGTTGCACATCAAACACAACCAATTCCTTACCAAACCCATTGTTATATGAAGAAAAACAAGACTGGAAATAAAGGAGTATTTAATGTTATCTGCTATTTGTAGAACAATTAAATATGAACTACAAGATATAAACATAATATTAATATATGCCTACCTAACTATAGTAAAGTTTTTGGTCAAATGAGTGTTTTATATAAAGGTCTAAAACTATGTCAAACCTTAAATATTAACATTAGCCATTTCAATAATTTGAAGTCAATCAAAAAGTATGTTAATAATCTTGATCTGTCTATTATATAATTAATATGTTGTTATAATATATTTTTGTTCTTCATACTCTTATATTTTACTCTGTTTATAATATTGTATATATATACTTTGCTACTTCTTAATGCTAACTATTATTAATTTATTATTTATGTATTAATTTTAAGTAATATAATATAAGAACCACTCCCCCAGCACAAGCTTTTCTTTTAGGGGGTGCTGCAAATAATTATTTTACGTACTTATATAATGTGTCACTTGTTGTTTTGCAAAAAATAAATATTATTATTATTATTATTATTATATATGGGTAATGATTAGCCGAAGGTGAGTTCTCATCTTCTCTCCATTTCATTTATCTTACTATCTTAGTCATATTAATTGACTAGTTCTTATAATTCAAAATAATAAAATTTAAAAAAAAAATAAAAATACTTTTCAACTACCTATTTAATTATTTAATCACATAATAATCACTCATTTATAGTATTATGTGTGTGTTATTTGTTTTTTACATTTTTCAATTGAGTATTATAACTTATAATATATAAATAATCGTATTATTAATAGTTTTCTACCAAAATATTTGATACTATTTTGATATAATGTAAGATATAATGTAAGTGAAAGTGAATTATATTAATATGAATGATGGATGTAGGGACCCTTTAAATGTTTTTCTTACATCCAAATAATGTTGAATTATAATCGATTTAGAATTGGGTAGTTATTTAATTCATTATTGTTTTTATATATATATTTAAATTTATTGAGACGAACAGTGTTCGATTTTGAAATTCAATGATACAATATCATTATATACGAAAAACGATTCTGAGCGGAGACGGTATGTCAGTCTAGGATATTTTAAATTATATTGATATTGTTATTATACGGTAGCTGCTAAGTTGAATTAATATTATTCATATTATTAAATTATTAACCTAAAATTATCAGTGATGTTGGAAAAATATTATAATATATACCTAGCTTTATTTGTTAAAATTGATTTTAATATGTGATTTCGTCCAAATTTGAACTTAAAATAACAATAAAACATAGCTCCGCTCAGAATCTAAAATAACTCTGTTTATATATTTTTTAGATTTTTGATTACAGTATGTACTATTTGTTTGTTTCAAATTTTCAACCCTGAGTTATAAAAACTGACCATTTTATAATAATTGTTTAATTACAATGATTGATAGTTTTCGAGATTTTGATGAATTTTGTCAAAATTTGAGCTTTAAATGCTTATAAAAAAATTGTGTGCCTATGTATTTTTAATATTTTTTAATTGTTATTGTAACGATATATCAGGAGCCTTGTATTAAGCCTATTTATATAAAAAAAAAACTAAAAAATTGAAAATTTAAATGACCGTAAAAATGACTCAAAAACAGTCAAAACATATTCAAAATTAGATGGTGTATAGTAAATGCTTATATAAACAGTCAGTGAAATTTTCATGCATCTACAGTTATTAGTTTTTGAATTGCAACAAAATAGAAAAATCGCTACATGAGAAATCGAAGGAATATCTGATCTTGTAAAAATTTGAACTTAAAATGCTCATAAAAATTTATTTTGACTTGCTTATAAACATTTTTTTATTGATCAAATTAGGCAAACTTATGAGGAATCTTGTATTACATTGTCAAACCTTAGATTCAAAAAGAAAAATTTTTAACTCAAAATTAAATTGCACATTTTCGTCATTTTTACGTATTTTGTCAAAATTTGAACTTTGATTACCTATAAAAAAAAATATGACAACGGATTTTTAATATTTTTCATCTGCCTTTGAAACTATGTATTAGAAGCCTACTATTAAATTTTGAAGATTTTTTACCCAACAAATAAAATTTTATTGACATTTACAGAAAAAAAAACTAAAAAAATTGGAAACTGAAAATATCCGTTAATAAGTTAGAATATGTTGAAAATGCGATGGTGTGTAGAAAATGCTTATATAAACATTTGGTCTAAATTTCATGTATCCACGGTCTTTTATTTTAGAGTTATACCAATAACCAAAATCGATTTTCCGTAAAATTTCCCGTTTTTTCCTTAATTTATCATTGGTTTTTCATGGCGCTTTTGAAAACTACTGAGAAATTTTAACTTTTTACCCTCCATAGTTCAAACTAGATTCACTTTCCTATCATAAAAAGATTGAAGAAAATCGAAGCATTTCTACTGTCCTAAAAGGTGATGACAGACACAAAAAAAAAATAAAAATAAAAAACACACATCATCGTAAAATCAATACATTCATCGTTCCGCTCAGAATCTAAAAACAATTTATTTGAATATTATATTTGAAAAAATAATGTAATTTAAAAGAATTCAAAATGTTGTAAAGATTAACACATTTCGATAATTTTTTTTAAAAATATTATTTTGCTTGATTCTACTCCATTAGTTATTATTAAAATATACATAAATATTATACAGAATAAACTTAAAAAAAAATACTTTTATTTGTATTCGAATACTTTATGAGTATTCGTAAAATACATTTTTATAATAGTATTTCAAAAGTATATTTAATACTATTGTTCGGTTCGAGTACGAATAATAATAAGCCGTGAACTCGATCCCCAAAATGCGATAATTTAAGCCTGTGTATTTATTTTACTAGGACGCCCGGTGTTTTTATGTAAGTGTGTAGTGATGAAAATAGTTCGATCGGCAGTGGATGGGGTCGCCAAGCAAATACCGATAAGCTACGTAATGATGTGAGTGTGTTATCTGTGTATATGTGTATGTGTTTGTGTGTAAATAATAAATGGTAACAACGGTTGCTGGTAAATCTGGTTGCTGTATAATACAAAATCTAAATAATAATGACACAAATATATAAAAAATCACAGCAACATCCAATATAAAAATATAAATAATAATATGTGCCAGCTATTAGAGCTAAATAGTATAATAATTAATAAATGATTAGCTGAGCACAATATAAATAATATAATAATAAGTAGGTAAAATGTGGGTACATAATAATTAGCGCACTGCTCTTATAGCCAGTGGCATAAATAATAAAATAATAATATACGGCCCTTATGGCACGACAGAGTACAATAATATATGGCCCTTCTGGCCCAACAGGTAAAGATATAATAATATAGGCACAAACAGTATAAATAATAATAAAGAAATTAATAATAAATGACCAGCCCTTATGGCCAAATCAAATATAAAAATAATAATAATATGCGGTCCTTATGACTTAGCAGAATAATAATATAATAGTACTATGGCACTATGGAGTATAATACTAATAATAATAATGATAATGATAATGTACGGCCCTTATGGCACGACAGGATATAATAATAATTGTAGCAAAATATAATAAAATAACTCACAGTAGTTTGTGGAGCGCAGACTGGCCAGCTGACCCTGTGCTAAATAATATAAAATAATACACAGTAATGATAATAATTATAATAAAATAATATTTGGCCTTTATGGCTTACAATAGTAAAATAATACAAATATAAAATGCCTTTTGCAATTAGCACCAGAAAAACAATAATTATGGTGTAAGGCCCTTCTGGCACTCACAATTATATAAAAAACAATAATGGTAACTGGTAAGTAGCCTTTTTGTAAAAAACCTTATAAAATAATATTATTAAGTACGCGGTGATAATATACTGTCGGAACAACGTACGGGCAGCGACAGAATCCCGGCGGCCGTGTTAACCGATATTCGCGTAGCCGACGAGACCTAATCTACATATTACATAATAAAACAGCTAAATAGCTAATATAATAATATAATTTAATAATAATAATAATGCGATAATACGGTATGTGTGATGGTGCGTGTGTGTGTGAGAGCGCCCTAAAATTTATATATATATAAATATATACTGTTGATACCAATATTTTGTTGCTATGTTGCGGCGGCAACAACTATTTTATTAGATAACTAGTATTAGTATCTTAATACTTTTTCAAAAGTATTTTTTACAAGACTGTTCTTACTTCTTAGGTGTTTCTACAATAAAACCACTAAGTACCCCATATTCTTTAATCGCACAGAGTATGTTTTATGAGAAAACCACAGAAAATTACGATTGGTGCTGCTTAATTTCTATATATTATAGCAGTATACGATAATATTCGACCTGTAATAACAACAGTACCCATATTGACAGCCAGTTGCCGACGAGAACGAATTGTGGTGCCTATAATTTATAACAAAATGATTATCGACACGATGGCCTGAATAACAATATTAATATTTTTATCGTGAACATTTCTGTTTGATTTAAATTGTACAATTATGAAAATATTAGTGAAAATAGGTAATTAACTGATTTTGACAGTTTTTTCAACCTGTTAAAATAATAATGGTGCATTATTGAGTGTACTTTTTAACTGCTTAAACATCAACAACTATAATTGTAAGATTAAAAACAATAATTATATTATTAATAAAATAATACTGAATAAAGTTATAATATGTTTATAAACTTTATTTTACAATTATTATGTGCACGATAAAGGAACACAATACGATGATTAATAATCGATTGTAATTGACCCTAAAACATTATGAAAACTATAGAATATAATAAAAAAAAATGTACTATTAGATTAGGCAGACCCGTAAAGAATACTTTTTTAAAAAGTATTTGAGTAAATACTCAAATACATTTTTTTTTAAGTACCTATTTAAGATATTACTCAAATACTTTAATTGTATAGTATTTCAAATACTTTTCAAATACTTTTGGTTTTTAAAGTAGGTTTGTAATTATTAACGTAGGTAATATAGACACATAGTGGGTTTATAATTATTTTTATTTTATTTATTAAATAAATGTTTATAACATTTTCGAAACATATTGTTTTCAACATTTTTATCCGTCATACTGCATCTCTTTTTCGTCATGGTTGCTCCACACACACTTAATACCCGCTCCACTGAAGAAACAATCTTTATTATTTCCGTAATCCCGCATAACCATTAAGGCAGGCCATTGTATTTGTTCGAACAAGGACGCGTTTTCGCGCCGCCGTAGTTTCATAGATATTTCCTTAAGGACTCCATACACTTCAAACACATTTGCGCATCCGACAGTGTTTGTGCACACATTTTGAGAGTGTATGGCCCGGTTTGAGGTTTGCACAATTGTTTCATCGGTATTTCGGTCGGGATCAAAATTTTGTGCGCAAACATAGCTTTTGCGCAAATTGTTTGAAGTGTATGTGGTGCTTTAGAGCTGCGCTTCGGACTCAGAAGTTCGTGCGGTGGCTTACCCCCTCCTCGGCCGTCCAGCGCGGGGCCGTCCGCCGACGTATAGGCTGTGCCGCTGACCGTTTTATTGTCTTTTCCGGGCGGTCGAGCCCGACGCATTGTTGCGTCCGCTCGCCACGACGCGCGACATTTTTGGCCCCAGTGGCCCAGTGACCTAGTGTCCGGACGACGCGCGATCGTTGAGTCGTCGTATCCGTGCAATATAATCGTCGTACACCTCGAGACGGTATCGAGGTGTGACGAATTTGGCCACCTGTGAACCTCGTTATACGTTTCGACGCTGGACTGTCGTTCGACCCTGCCGAGGTGCCGTACACGTCGTATTTTGGAAGACGCTGTCGCATTACCAGCGGGACCTGCATTGCCGTCACGCCGAGGTGTTGTCAGGTAAACTATTATTAATATATGCGGTGCAGATGTCTGTAGACCGACTCACACGTTGAATTGTGATTGATCATGCTAATTTCATTATTATGTTTATTGCATTTATTATTATTGTTACCTTTGTAGCGCGTAGTATTGCCCGGGCGTATAATATTATTATTACTATTATTATTGTATTATTTGTAAAATATATCTTATTGCGCATCGCGCCATTCAGATTAGCCATTATAATATTAGTGGTACGTCTTGTACTGTGGGTAACCTTGTTTCCATCCCCAAGTCGTTGGCGTTAACCGCGAAGTCAAAGTAAGAGCGGAACGGCGCAAAACAGTATTTGATATTATCAATAGTTACCTATCTAATAATACAAAAGGAAATATTGTTATTAAATACCTATCTATTTTAAGAAGCCTTCGGCTAACACACATACATATTATACAGAATATTAAATAAAACTATTATTCAAATATTGTAGTTGGCGATAATATTTTTCCAACCAAATATTTCAAATAAAAATAAATTGTTCAAAAAAAAAAAAAATCAAAGTAGGTATTCAATACAAATAAGTATTTAATATAAATAAGTATTTAATACAAAAGAATGTATTTAAAATACCATTCGAAATACTTTATGCTGAAATTATTTAAAACGTTATTCAATACTTAAATAGTATTTGAATACTTTTAATCAAATATTTCACAGGACTGCAGTATTAGGTATTACACTAAATACAATATACAAAATATATGTGTTGGCCAATGATTTATTTTTAATTATCGACACGTCGAATTGTGATTGATTATGCTAATTCAATTATTATATTTATTGCATTTATTAATATTACTATTATTATTGTATTATTTGTAAAATATATCTTATTGCGCTTGGCGCCCATTCCGATTGGCTTTCATAATATTAGTGGTATGTCTTGTACTGTGTTTAACTTTGTTTCCATCCACAACATCCCGTAAGTCGTCGTCGTTAACCGCGAAGTCACAGTAGGAGCGGAACGGCGCAAAACATTTGGTAGCAGAGCGTGCAGGTTTATCCTACCTCACGGGGAGGTTCGGTAGCGGTGTGCGTGGGGTGTTGGGTGTGTTTGCCCTGGTATTTTGTAGGTCGAGTACGGTGCTATTATTGTCTATAGGTGTATTAGTTGACCGGTCTTTCCGTTGGCGAATATTATTATTATACCTAAATTACATTTTATTTAACGTATACTGTGCGCCTATCGTACAGCCCCGATATGGGTTAGGCATATCGTTTATATTTAGTTAACTGCGTCGGGCACATTGTCGCTATCGTCGGTATATCGAGATTAGGTATAACGTTTATAACTAATTAGATAATTTATTGTGCCGGTCGCGACGTCGATATCCCCGATAATATATAGACTGAAGGTACTAACGTTACGTAATCGCGCCGGTCGTTGAACTGGTATAGTGATATCGCCTGTATAATATATTAATATCTACATTTATTATTCGCGCCGGTCGCTGTGAGATATTTCACAATATTATAACGCTTTGATTATCGTCCGCTCGCGCCAGTCGTTAACCGTGTGGCGTCGTGATTAAGTTCGTTAGAACATTATTCGGTTGTAGTCAGTGCCGTTCCTAGGTTTTGCGAGGCCTTACAATATTACATCAAAATCCATAGGTACACTAGAATAGCTTTTCTCAATCTTTTTATAGTTACTTAGTCGACCTAATAACCTTCTTTTGTTATCAACAAATATATACCTTATTTGCATGTAAAAGTTTATTTAGAGATTATCTAAATTTATAAAATGTTTTTTACTTTGTAAACATTGATATTATCTGAAACATATTTAATTTCTAAGTCGTTGCTTAAATGGTTGGAAATATTTTTACTTACACAACGTATATAATTGTATATACGCGATGCCCTTGGAGGCGCGAGGCCCTGGACGAGTGCCCCGTTTGCCCTGCCCACGGGACAGCACTGGTTGTAGTCTTCCGTAGGGATACGTTACGATTATGCGTATGATACGATTCCGTATGGACCTTTTTTCAATATTACGATTGCGTACATTCTACCTACCAATACTTAGTGCAACGTTGCCGTTGTTCAAAATCGTTTAAATTTGTAATATAATTTATTTTAGGAAACGATTGCTTATATTTTATACAATTTCATAAACGTTACCGAGACTATTATTTCCAGGCCAATAGGTACTTATTGGTAATCTATAAAATACTATGAGATAAGATTAAATGCCGATTATTATATCGGATTTCCTGGCGCGTGTCACACTTTAACATCGTTATATTAGTATACGACCAACTTGTCATTCGATAAGTCACTGGTTTTAGTTTTAGTATTAGTAATAGTGCGGTAACTATGGATAATTATTTATAATGTCAGAACGTGGGAAAGAGTTAGCTGTGGTTTCTTCACATAAATATCGTTTTATAAGAAAACGCAAAGACGAAATGTTAACATAAAAATAATGTGTCATAAAATATTTAGATCGTTATTAATTTCGTAATTTTTACGTATTTTAATGTCAGAACAACAAATGGTCCAGAGAGTTTCCACAGAACTTTTAACGCTCAATTATTCTATAACGCACATCCACCAATATACTTTGTGCTTGAGGCATTGAAAGAAATGCAGGCTGAAACCAATATAAAAATATCCACTATACAAAAAAATACATCCAAAGCTATTCCATCTAAAGATATGCAAAAAATTAACCACGTAATAAAACTATACGACCAATTTTAAATAGATGGTAATGTATTGAATTTTTTTATCAGGGACTGGTTATCGATACCAAGGTTTTAATTTATAACTTATAATGTGTATTTTATTGTACTTTTTATACCTAAATGTCTTATATTACATATTGGCATATTACACATATTATACATATTTACAGTACATGTTGGGTGAACGCTGCACTCATTTTCGTACGCAATCGTAATGTTTTTGAGGCCTAGGTAGAGAAATCGTACGCAATCGTTTTACTAAAAGGGACAATCGTATGTCACCGTTCCGTAGAAGCGTAGGGTTGTGTCCGCCACCATGTCCGAAGGCGAAGAACGTTGCCGTCGTTACTAGTCGTTGGAACAGCATTAGAGTCGCTGCGGCCGGCGGCTGTACTCGTCCGTGAGCAGTATGGTGCGGCCGGTCGTTGCGGCCAGCCGCAGCTTGGAAACCGTACCTTTACGAGATTATTGCAACTCGATACTGTAATGCACTCG
Organism: Nasonovia ribisnigri; assembly: GCA_027563435.1. Lineage (NCBI taxonomy): Eukaryota > Metazoa > Arthropoda > Insecta > Hemiptera > Aphididae > Nasonovia > Nasonovia ribisnigri. The sequence continues at coordinate 42,454 of JANEHU010000190.1, forward strand.
ACCGTGATTTCGTGACTTCGAAGTATACACGACGTCATGGCAGTTCATAGCTTAGCTTTTTAATAGGTATTCCTTTCACGCAGCCGACTTGGACTCGCTGTGGCAGGAATTCAAGTTCTTTGATCGGGCGAACGTAAGTTCCTACACGAGAGTAGGAGGTACGAAAAATACATACGTTAGTTACTGCACGATAGGAAAAGGTACAGAATATGTAAGTTCCTACACGGCGGAAATAATAAATATGTATATACGAATTTTCAAAAATAAATATATGACGATTGAAATATATAATATAGGTTTTTCAACTAGGTATAGAGTCTACAGCTATCCTTTTGCAAGAATTACTAATTTGATGCCGTCTCGCACGACTGTGATCAAAACACGATTTATCTGTATTTATTAATCGTTAAATGCATATAGTTTCAACGTTTACGAATTTTATATATTCTGGCTTTAAGACCACTGATAGGCAGTTCGTGATTAAACAATCGTATTGGCGATTCCAATCGAAGTAACTGAACTCTAGCGGTATTGATAAGAACTAACGAAATGTAGGCTAATGATGAAATGATAATATCATTACGTGGTGTGTAAACTGTGAATTTTTAAAATATTTCTTTACTTTCATTATTTAATATTTAAATATAATTTAAAATGTCCACATCCGATCATACTTACTCAAATAAATCAAATACCAAACGCTACCATTCGAAAAGATACTGCTGTGTACCTCAGTGCAATAAGAAAAATATGTAAGTTCAATATTTCAATAGAAATAATACAAATTTAGTAATATAACTAGTGATTTATTATTACTGTTACTAATACAACACTATACTATAATAATAAATATCATTTTATTATATTTAAGACGTGGTGATACTAGTGTAAGTTTTCATGCATTTCCAAGCAACATTAACAAAAAGCGACAGTGGGAGATTGTTTTGAAAATGGGCAAAAAAACTCCAAAAAATGCTGTGGTGTGTTCATTTCACTTCCAAGACGAGGATTTTATTATTACCCAAACAAGTAATTGATTATAGTTTAAGACCTTCATTTTAAATGATAAAATTGTAAGACTTATCAGTTGTTTTTTACAAAATAAAAACTTTTTAGAACACTCACCGAGGTTACGTCGTCTCAAAGTAAATGTGATTCCATCATTGAATCTTCCTGAAAGAAAACTAGACAAAGTGATTGATACTCCTACAAAAGAAAAGATACGAAAAAGATCTGAACGAGCAAAAAAACGATCCAAATTTGTCGGAGATTTATTTGGTGCAAGTAATGAATTAGATCAAACACAAGAGCAAACATCATCTGACTTTGAAGAACTTGCTAATGAATTAATAGATGAAGCTAGGGTTCAAATATCTAACAAAGAACATATACTAACTTTTGATAAATGTATCCAAGTAGACCCTTTGTACCGACCTCCATTTTTCAAAAGCACCATTATGGATCTAATTAGAAATGATACTGACATATTAGCCTTTACAGGAATCCCCACATTATTAAAATTCAAAAAAATAGTTGAAGTAGGGGAATTGATAGTTCTTAGATTAAATTATAATACCCAATTTGTCTTAGATGTTCATCATCGGATATTATTAACATTAATTAAACTTAAACCGAACATATCATATAAATGCCTTTGTGTATTATTTAGTATATCTAAAAGTACATGCGCAAATTATTTTTATAACACTATTGATCTATTATATTTAATCTTAAAACCTCTAATTATCTGGCCATCTAAAAACAGTATACAAAAAAATAATTTCATTAATTTCATGTCTACAAGAGTTATCAGTTATTGTAGATGGAACTGAAACTGCTATTGAAACACCAAAATGTCTAGCATGTCGTATTAGGACATATTCATTTTATAAAGGTCGACACACCATTAAGTTCATGGTAAGTATATCTCCTGATGGTTTAATTACTTTTGTAAGTGATGTATTTGGCGGAAAAGCTTCTGATAAACATATATTTGAAACCGGAGGTATTTTAAATAAGTGTGAAATAGGGGACTCTGTAATGGCAGATAAAGGATTCCTTATAGAAGAATTTTACACAAATGCAGGAGTCAAATTAATATGCCCTCCTTTTTTGAGAAAAAATAAACAGCTTAGTTTAAACGATGGTGTAGCAAACACAGAAATTGCCAAAGCTAGGGTACACATAGAACGAGCCATACAAATGATTAAAATATACCATATTTTTAAAAATAAAATGCCTTTTTTTATGTGTAAAATAGACAAAATTGTGTATGTTGTTTGTGGAATTACAAATATTTCAAACCCGATAATAGGAAATGATGGATTTTAATATTTAAATTGTTTAACAAATAACTAATTTATGTATCATTAAGTCATGATAATATATATGATAATATAATATATTGTAAAGCATATATTTTATTAAAACATCATAATATACATTTAAAAATAACTTATGAAAGTAATATAATGTGAATATAATTATTTAATTAATTTTTGTATTTAATTTAATTATATTTTATCCTGGTTCTCCAATAAAAAAGGTAATACATGTCTAAAATATATGAAATTTAGTGAAGAATATAATTCTTTACAAAATTCTAAATCTAATATAACTTCTATTAATAAAACAGAATCAGTCATTTTTTCATATATAACTAAATAGCCATTTTTAATATTACAAAGTAATAAACCTAACTGAATTTGCCCATAATAAGAATGTTTTTTTTAAGGCTGGGTACACCTATGTTATTAATCACAATATATTTTAAACTCTTTAATAGTTCTAACCCACACATTGTTTTACCCATGACTGGACACTTGATTTCAATTAAATTAATTTCATTATCACATATAAAAAACCCATCTGGACTAAATCCTAACCAAGGACAATGAATATTAACAATAATCCCTGATTTAATTACAGTTATATTTTTTAATTTTTCAAAAGCTTTAATAGCCAATGGTTAATTTTCAACCCCATAAAAAGTAGCACTGTTTCCAGAGAAATTGGAAAACAATAAGGATTTCAATTTAGAACAAATATTTTTATTTTGAAGTGATCCACGAAAAAAAGTAATTAATTTATACGCTGATGTACCAGTGATTCTCAATTTACGAGATGTAAGCCATATTGGTCCCATTTGAGTTAATGTACTACTACACAGATTGATGTATTCATGTTTATTAATTTCTACTTTAGTTTTATAAAAATTTATAGCATCTGAGGAACAATTATTAGTTAACTCGAGTATATTTTGTGCTTCATCTTTGATTACTGAAGTATGTGCAGTTACCAATTTTGTATAAAAGTTATTTTTATCAAAACTAGATGTACTTGTAGTCTAGTGATCGAGTTCGAGGACTATGGCGACCTTTTAGGTGAATTGATAATGCTGAGTCTGGAAAACCTAGAACAATATTACCATGTGTTAAAATGTAACTAAGTACCCAATATAACCAGCATAGCAAATAATAATTATTATATAATATAGATAATGCTTTATATCCATTTGAGTGTAGTATTAAAGCATAGCAAATTAACAATACATAAATACCAAATAAGTTTAGCAATTTATAGCCATTTATGATTACTATAGGAATCACAAAAAAAAAAACTAATAGACTATACATTTTTAGATTAAATATAAAATATTGCATAAAAATAAGCAAAATAAGCATAAGCCTTTAATTGTGTTATTAGTTAATTTTCATACTTTTTATACTTATACTTCATATTTTTTTTATTCCAATTATTTGTAGAATTAGAATTATTTATGTAGACCTTTATTGTAAATCCCTGCAGAATTTTAAAAGAAGTTTTACTTTTTTAAAACTAAATAAAAATGTATTATACAATAATAAAACTAATTTATATATTTGTAAAAAATTATTGATGAATGACATAATATATACCTTGTAACAATGTTTGAAAAACTTCTTCTTGAAGGTCAGGTGGTAGTGAGTTTGATAAACTTTGTTTATAAGAAGCAGTAGGACATTCAACATGACAAAATTCTCTTATAGGTATCGGTTTATACAAATGAATACCAGTATTTTTCATTTTGCCCCATTGTTGACGAAAATCGGTACAACTTAAATATTGTATGTCCTCTTCTGAAGTTCTGTTAGAATATAGTATTAATAAAATGCTATTTTTAATATTATTAGATTCTTAATTTTATATATAATTCAATACATAAAAGTTGGTACTCACCTTTGAAGTTTGAGCAAAAAGCCTACAACATGTTTGCACTTGCCAGTGCCAGCTTTACAACTACACGAACCATTTATAGTAGTATTAAAGTCTAGATTTTTTTTTGATATAATAATTTCATGAGGATGCCCATTTAAGTTTGATGTTTGTAGGCATAATGCTATGAACACAACTTTATTTTCCGACTGTTCTTTAATGCCAAATTCAATTATATGATTGCATTTTAGAATTTCTGTACCTTCAATCAACGGTCTTTTACTGTCACCAATATAATTGATTATATCTATAAGATCTATTATAGATGTAAACATTTTAATAAAATTTGAATAATGAAAGTGAAACTGAATTGAATACCTATTAATCGAATAAGACTTTACCATGCACTACACAGTACACACTGCCTAGTGCCTACATGAGCATGACGAGCATGTGCCTACATTTCATTATCAGCCGTGATAAGAACTAGCGCTACCTACAGTTGCTTGGAATCACCAATACTTCTGATTATTTTGTTATATTATTTGTTTACTATTACGTGTTTATTTATTAGGTAATAATACATGGGAACTGATGAGTGATTGTACGGTGACCGAATAGCTCTATGATGACTTTGAAAAATCATAAGACTGATAATACGATATATGTGACATTAACTAAAATGAAAAATATGTGCTTATCGTACATCCAAACTATGTTGAACAATTGTCGTTTAGGTGTTTTTTATAAATGGTACAAACATAATGAATGATTAACATCGATTGCACAAATGCGTAAAACTTCTTATCTGTCTACCCACGTTATTTGACTTGTTGTCTGATCAAAACATTTTTATTTTATTTTCTAGCCACTTAATTTTTTTAAATTATATTGTATTGTTATATCAATATCATTATACTATAACCACAGAATAGGTGAAATCAGAATGGAAACTCATAAAATAATACACAGCTCTTACGGCCGCCCAAAAATATGGTCCGCCATTTTGAAAGGGCTCGTCAGTGTTGACCTAAAATTTAATATAAAATATCTTGTATACAATAAATATTTCAGTATACAATAAATATTTCGGTATACAATATTTTTTGGATCTTCAGTCACAGAATAGGTGAAATTTACATAAACATATTAAAATTATTCATAAACAAAGAGTTCTTGTATAAAAATAAAATTAACATATATCAATTATCAGATTTGCTGATTTTCTGTAACGTCTAGAATAAAACATAATTTTACTAATTTAAACCACTAGAGCAATGATGTCAATTATCTTTATTTTTTAAGTAATTAAGAATGTACAAACAAACAGTTTATTTTTGTCTGACAATAGTTTTTTCAATAATAACTTAAAAATATGTAATTATATATTTTGGATGTTTTGGACATACTTGATTATCTATATATAACAATAAATAAACAAAATTTCATTTTTCCATCAATTTCAATATATTAGTGTAACAAAAATAAATAACAAGCAGATTAAGATTAATTATTACAGTATTAAGTATAGTAGATATTGATACACATATTATACACAAATATTAATATTAATAATAAAAACAAATTGTTTAAAATAATTATCAAGGTAGGTATAATTTTTTTTTTTTTTTTACTATTAAGTTTTCATGACATACATCAAAATTTAATGTTGGCACAGTATTTTTTTTAATTTTATACAATTAATAAGCTAATAATTATGGTTAAATGAAAAAAAAAATGGAATACTACAAATGAGATAAAACAGTTAATTTTCTATTCTTTAATTTTTTTTCACTTAGCAGATTTCTATTTAAAAATTTAATTGCCGTAAAAATTCTGAATCTAATAAATAAATTTAATAAAAAAGATTTGTCGAAAAGTTTACATGGATGACTAAAAGGAACATTACTAAAGTGAAGTCTTAGCTTGGAACCAACACCATTTTCTATAGATATGGATGGAAACAATTTAATAAAAATATTTTCTAACTCATAAATAAAATTATAAAAATCATTATGAGGCACCATCAAGTTTCCAAATGTTGAATGGTCACTTGTAGAATAGGCTTTAAGGAAAGCTAATAAATGAGACTGGTCTAACTGTTTTGTTCAAAATAACAGGATCAATTGACATTATTGATCTGTAATTGCATTTTCCAACCAAACAGTACATCTAAAAATATAATAATAATAATACATAATATAAAGTTGTTAAAATTATGACATCATTAACATGACCTTATAAAGTATTAGATTGTCATAAGATTTGCAGTTAAAGAAGCTGCTAAGCAATTTGAGTGGCGTTTTATACTTTTTGTTCAAAATAACAGGATCAATTGACATTATTGATCCGTAATTGCATTTTCCAACCAAACAGTACATCTAAAAATATAATAATAACAATACATAATATAAAATTGTTAAAATTATGACACCATTAACATGACCTTATAAAGTATTAGATTACACGATATACCTCGTCCACTGACCACCATAGATTAAAGAATAGTGCTGACCACTGTCCAGACTCCAGTGCTGTTGGCTAAAAAGTAAAAACACTAAAAACCGTTTATCTTTTTATCTAATAAAAAAAAAAACAATACACATTTTTGGTTTGATAACAAAAAATTTCGACTAACAGTGTAGCCAAATAGTTGTGAAATAATAAAGAAAAAAATATTTTACTATCTGGCGAAACTGATGAGCCCTTTCAATATGGCGGCTTAAAATTCGGGCGGCCAGAGTTTCCATTCTGATTTCACCTATTCTGTGCTATAACGTCGAATTATAAAGGACTTAGTGAACAAGAAATGCTTGACGCTGTGTTTGAAAAACCATTGGATTTTGACGATGAAATTGATGACCTTTCAATGGTGAAGTCACCAGGTCACATCAGGTGAAGTCACCTTGACTTTGATGAGTTGAACGATTTTGAAATTGTAGAAGAGATTGATGGTTACATACGTTCTGATGAAGTAGAACTACCTGTCATAGATGACAATTTGGTATTTGTTGAATCTATTTATCATAACAATCCTATTGTTATATCTCTCCCTCGTAACTAATGAAGTATTGCTGTCCTCTACTTACACTAATAATTTGTTTGAAGATACCTCTCAACCCACTGTTTCTATATCAGAAAATACCAATAGTAGTCAAAGACCTTTTACTCCAGTCACATATTTTTACTGGACAAAAAATACCCTTTGAAAAAATTCCCAGCTCACAGTTTCTAGGTAATGAAGAATTTACAACTGATATTTTAAACTTGATTCTCTCTACCAAATGTTTAGTTACTTTTTTTGATAATGATCTTACTGACCATATTTGTGAGAAAACCCTAAAATATAGTATTCAAAAAAATTTTGAAAAACCTTTCAAAATAAATAAAACTGACCTCAAAAGATTATTAAGAATAACCATTATGATGTCTGTTCAAAAAAATCCTTCAATTCGCAGTTATTGGTCATCAAATATAGGTAATACTATTATAAAAAATACCATGCCTATAAATATATTTGAAAAAATCTAAAAATTTTTACATTTTAATGACAATTGCCAACTTATCCCATTCAGATGACCTGGACATGATAGACTTAATCGTATAAGGCCGGTTATCGTATAAGGTCAGTTCTTGAAACATTGAATAAAAAATTTCAATTAGTTCCAAGAAATTCTGTCGATTGATGAGCAATTATGTTCTACTATAGCTAGACATTATTTAAAACAATATAGCTCCATGAAACCGCACAAAAAAATAATTCAGAATTACGTTTACCTTGTGAACCAGATATTGATGCTAGTGCAAATGTAGTTGTACGTCTTGCTTGTATAATACCATAAAATAACAATTTTAAATTGTATTATGATAATTATTATACCTCAATACAGTTAATGGTTTATTTAAAAACTAGAGGTATTGAAAGCTTAGAAGTGTTAGAAGAAATAGACTAAAAAATGTACCGTTTCCTTTAGATGCTGCTATGAAATCTAAGGATAGGGGTACCATGTATGAATGTAAATCTACTGTAAACCAGGAAAAAATTACAGCGGTCTTATAGAAAGATAATAAGTTGGTAACTTTACTTTCAACATTTGTAGGTATGAACCCAGTTGAACATGTAAAAAGGTTAGGTTAAAATGGTTCCTTTTCCTAATATTATTAGTGTTTACAATAAACATATGGGTGGATTTGACTTGTTGGATGTAAATATTGGAAGGTATAAAATTTCAATAAAATCCAGAAAGTGGTACATGAGGTTGTTCTATTATTTAGTAGATAATACTGTTACTAATTTTTGGATATTACAAAAACATATTTATGAAAGTAAAGGACAAAAATATAAATCTAGTTTGGCAGATTTCCGTGAGAAATTGGCTGTTTCATGTTTTTTTATGTCTAATGGAGAATTAGTGTTGCCTAAAAGAGGTAGACCACTTTAAGAAGATAAATTAGGCAATATAACGGATAAAAAAAGGGAACGTCATGTTAACACTACGCCTATAGAAGTAAGGTTTGATGGTTTTCAACATAATCTTAAGTGATTATTTTAAGTACCTAACCTACCTACTACTATTTTTTTGTAGTTATTACTAGTATTTTAGTCATCGCGTCCGTGGGTAGATGTGACAAGAATCGCGCTTTGGGCAATTAATAATAATTACCTATATTAAAAAATCGAAATTATTATTCATAAAACAAAAATATACATAGTATACTATTATAATTAGTTATAATTATACATATACATATGTACGATATTACACAGTGTCAATCAATACCCACCTGTTACCACATATCGATATCTCAATTTATATTAACTACATTGGATGTATAATATTGGAGTATGTAAAACTCGAAAAACCAGATAATTAAGATAAAAGCAATAGTATTTCATTATTACATGCAGCCAAAGTAAAGTAATGTTCCAAGTCCAAAAAAAAAATGTATTAATTTGCTAGGTAAATAATTTAGTTACAATTTATAGTAATAGTAATTAGAAGTTAGAATGTATATCACATATTATTTTTCTTTAGCTTAATCATAATATATACCGGACTTTTGTACAGTTGACTTTTTGTCTTTTGGTAGTTTATCTTAAGAAATAGATCATAGTCTATTACACCATTGAATTTTTATTAAAGCATTAGTAAATACTATGTACAATTTAAACTTAAATATCCATAAATACAATCTAATTACAAACATTTATAATAGAAAATACAATTATATTCATTGTTATTATTTAAATAATAATTATTATAAAAAGAGCTTATAATTTATTATACATATTATTATTACATAAAATAGTCGGTGGGGAACGAACCATGGACTAACAGTTTCATACCCGTATTTTAGAAACTCGACTAGGTTCTCGGGTTGGAGCCCATGACTATTCAATCCCGATGGGACAACCGTTAATCATGGCATATAACAGACATTCAGATTGTTCATAGAGTACGGCTTTTCTGCACGTATTCGAGTTCCACGGGCACCCGTGCTCGTGTGCATAACGCAGACAGGCAATGTGCCCAAATTCCGCAGCATTCTCGCACGTAGACTCGTCCCATGGACAATCATTGTTGTGTGCATAGATCAAGCAGTTCAGATGTCCACCGGCCGCTGCTAATTCGGTTGTTGTGCTGTTCCAGGGACACCCGCTACTATGCAAGTACACAAGACAGTTCAGATGTCCACCCGCCGCGGCCCGCTCGCATGCTTCAGCGGTCCAAGGGCACCCATTTTCATGGGCATACATCAAGCAGTCCACGTGCCCACCGCCGGCCGCAAATAGCGTCGTATTTTCGTCCCACGGACAGCCGTTTTGTCGCAAGTATTCGAGCATGCCAATATGTCCTTCGGCGGCAGCGAAGCTGCACGTGACCTCGTCCCATGGACATCCGTGACTGTGCGCATAAACAAGACAGTCCATATTACCATAAGCCGCTGCCTCTTCGCATGTATATTTATCCCACGGACATCCATGACTGTGAGCGTACTCTAAACAGTCAAGGTGCCCACCTAATGCTGCTTTCGCGCACGTTTTTTCGTCCCACGGGCACCCGTGCTCGTTCGCAAACCGTAAGCAGTCAATGCTCCCAAATTCCGCAGCATACTCGCACGTTAACATGTGCCACGGACAACCATTAGAGTGCGCGTAAGACAAGCAGTCCAGATGTCCACGGGCCGCGGCTGATAAGATCGTATGGCTGTCCCATGGACACCCGTTACTACGTGCGTACACAAGGCAATCAAGGTGCCCGCCGTACGCGGCGTATGTGGTCGTTTCGTGATCCCAGGGGCATCCGTTAATGTGTGCGTACACCAGACATTCCATTTGACCACTCTCCGCTGCCTTGGCGCACGTTTCTTCGTCCCAGGGGCAGCCATTCTCATGCGCGTATCGGAGACACTCAATATGACCATGTTTTGCGGCTGCTTCGCAAGTAGACGAGTCCCATAGACATCCATTGTTGTAAGCGTATACAAGGCACTCCAGGTGTCCTTCTTGGGCTGCGTAAACTGGTATTGAATCATCCCACGGACAGCCCAGCTCGTTGGCGATTCTTAGGCAGTTCAAGTGCCCATGTTGAGCGGCTGTAGAGCAAATTATGATATTGAACAAGTCCTGTCGTGGGTGAAACCATATGTCCGTGTTGAAATCTATAATGGTGAATAGGGACTCGCAACATATGCGCAATTCTATGCGTGGCACTTCAAATGCGTTGTACGAGTTCCGCTGTTCCTCGTCGCACGCTCTGTAAGCTATCAATGCAAGACTAAAAATGGCATTTCCCTCGTCGTAGTTACTCATGGTCACGGCAAAATGACGACTTGAACGTCCTGTAAATTAATAAAACACAAAATATATAGAACATTCTCATTAATGATATTAAAAATTAAGATTTTAAATTTAATAACAATAATATTTATTTGAATAAATAAATAATTGAATGAAACGGGCCATACACCAGTAGTACATGTATATATGTTTATATATCATGGTCATTATTATTATAATTATTATTGTTTTATTTGTTTTATCTTAATATATTATTATTTATTATTTATTCGTATAAAACTAGCATTACTCATTTTACAAATATATTAGAATAAAATATTAATCCCTATAGTGATTATAAATTACACTGTGTCAAATATACATTTACAATATATAGACTAAATACTACTCACTCACTCACTAACTTATTCATCCCTACAGTTTCACAAAAGTAAAACACATTTGAAGTTTGAATTTTTCATTGAAACGAGGTACACTGTCGCACACTACACTAGAACTTAGATACACTGTAACAGAGATACACCTAAATAGCGTATAAATTATAAAAGATTTGAAATTTTGAAAAAAAAAACTACACAGACGAAGCCAGGATATTCAGCCAGTAATATTATACAACTAAGATTATTAACAAAACAACAGTTAACTATTAACTATTACAACTTAACGATAATAACAACTTAATAAACACATTGGTTCAGAGTAAATAAGAATTTAAATTCTAAAATAAAAGTGTAAAGAAAAAGTTGAAGTCAGGGCACTTTTTGTATAATTTTTCTTGGAAAGGAAGAGTTGGTAAGATATTTTGTTCTGTAAGACGCAACATAAAAAGTGGAGCTGATTCTCCAAATTGCCAGATAAAAATATACAATTATATTTTTTTTTTAAATAATATGTTATATTATAGTAATTTACCACATGCAAAATGTACATATAGTATCAATAAACAAATACATGTCAGGATGTTTTACTTATAACTTATAAGTATAGATGATTTAATGGTGATTCCAACGCCATCTACAGGTTGTTTGGAAAAAAAGCATACTATGATAGCCGATAGGGTTATTTTATGATTTTTCTCAAAATAAATCAGCCGCTCTAAAGCAGCTAAAAAAAAAACATTTTACTGAATATCTACCCATTGAAATTACATAATGAACACAATTCAGTAATGCCAGATTTATTTTAAAGGTTCACTAACATGTAATAAACTAATCATGACTCATGAGTCATGTATTATTGACCACTAAATATTAAAATTAACACAATAGAAAATTATAGTTTACTATTGATTCATTAAATGTTTAATATTAGTCTATGTAACTCAAGACAAACATTTTGTAAATCATGTCTCAAAAGTAGATAATAATACATATATTTTAGTTGACATACGGTAAATTCTAATAAACTAGAGCCATCCTTAAAAACTGTGTTTTAAAAATGATTATAATAAAATATAATATAGTAGACACCTATATAATTATAATTATAATGTATTGATTAAAAATTGCATCAAGGTTGTGAAGGGAATTCATTTTTGTCGGTAAAAGATAAAAACAAAATTATATTTTAATATTTTATGAGCTACTAGATGTTACAATGTTTTCATTGAATAACACATTTCAAAAAATGTTATTGATCATTTAGCTAGAACAGTATGTAATTGGCAAAAAAAAATATCCAAAATATCCAACAGATATTGTTTGTTTTTATGGAACTGATTTTAACTCAGACAGAGTGAAGTTACAAAGAGATATGTTTTTAGATATGGATGGTCCTAGGAAAATTACAGTACAAAGTACCTACATAAAATGTAATAGATTTATTTAGATCAGACAGCTCACTTGAAAATATTTTAACTGTATTCCACAAAAAATTAATAAATTATTTAACAGTTCCAGTATCCTATTGCACCAAATGTATAAGGTCTACAATGACGGCTTGTTGTTTAAAGTGGCCTGGTGTATAATTTTTTATGAGGAGTTCTAAAAACACGGGCACTGGCACTAGGGTGTTTTCATCAATTACTTTTTCACTCTCATAAACTCATATTTCATAAGTATCAGGTGTTTTTAGCGTATAGTGTTGTACGATATGGCCTACAGAGATAATTTGCTGTTTTTTTTTCGATTATTGGGCCAAGTCTGCCTACATTAAATGTGGAAGCTCTAATTGGCACCCATAACGTGTTTTTAAAACCTGGCGGCTATGATAAGGATACAGATTCTCTATTATAGCTGTTAAAAATAAAAACTGATGAATTTAATCGAGATATCAAGAAAAGTGATTTAATCAGTTTGATATATCTGATTAATGACTATCAAAAAATAATATTTATGAATTACTTTTAGTTAAATATAAATTCAAAGATATTAGTATATAATATGAATAGGGTAAGGTAATGACAACATTTTAAGGCAGTGGCGTATTTGAGGGGGGGCAATCGCCCCTCCCGAGAGTTTTTAGACCAAGAAAATTTGTGTACAAGTAATAGGTATTTTATTAAGAAACAAAAATAAAATTATGATTTATGAAAAATGTTATCAGTGATAACAAAAGATAAAAATGTACATACATTTTTCTTTGGGGTACAAATGTCGTCGTGCTCACTCGCCACACTACGTCACGTAGATCACTGGCCAACTAGGTCCCCTGGGGTCATATTATATCATCATATTGTTCTGTGATATCCTAGTCCCCGGCTTAGATAATACATACTTAGATTAATAATAAATTAATCAATTAATATGTATTATCTAAGGTCCCCGGTAACTTAGTTGACCGTTTATCAAAGTGTGTGATCGCCTGACAACAGCTGTTATTATCTGTGATATTGATAACTGATACATAATATAATTTTGTTTAATATGTGGTTTTGTTCTTAATAGTTATATAAATATATATTAATAGTTATAATAGTTGATGTGTTGTGTTATATTATAAATTTATAATAATTAAATAATACATTACCTAGTGTCTCAGTGCGATAATATGTCTAATTTAATGAACCAGTGGTTAAAACGCAAAAATGAAGACTGCACTGATAATACTGATAGTACAAATAAAAAGAAAATAAATGAGACAATTGTTACTCCGTCTGCAACTTCTGGTTCATCTACATTAAATAGCTTGGTAACTATTAATAATATTGCTAGTCCCTCTTTTGAACTAGATGTTGCACATTTTATAAAAGACTCTAATGTAATTTGTTCTGACCATGATCGTGCAAAATTAATAACCATGGATAATTTGCCCGAAAATGATTTTATTCTTCCTTTTTCTGTGCATATAAAAAAAGGTAAAGAAGAAAAAAGATACCTAAACAAAAGTTATTTTGAAAAATATAAATGGTTAACTTTTTCTAAAACAATGTCAGGACTATATTGTAAATTTTGTGTTTTATTCGGTCATAAAGGAGGGAGATACAAAACGATTACATTAAGTAAATTTGTTTCTAAACCATTAAAAAAGTACTCTAAACTCTTAGGAAAAGATGGGGATCTAGAAGTACACAGCAAAAATATTTATCACATAAATTGTGTTCAAGTTGCAGATGATTTTATGAAAACCTTTAATAATCCCCAAAAAGAAGTGATAAATTTAATAAACAGTGAAAGAATGAAACAAATTACAGAAAATAGAAATCGTCTAAAACCCATTGTAGAATCTATCATATTCCTAGGTCGTCAAAATATTCCATTACGGGGTCATCGAGACCATGGAGACTTTTTTGAAAATTATAATGAAGGACATTCTATTGTAAATCAAGGTAATTTTCGTGAACTTCTCAACTACAGAATAAAGGCTGGGGATTTAGCTTTAGAAAATCATTTGAAGACAACACACTCTAAAGCAACCTATATAAGTCCTGTCATTCAAAATGAACTCATTGATTGCTGCAAATCAGTAATTATAGAAAACATTTTAGGGGAAGTAAAAATATCAAAATATTATTGTGTTATTTTTGATGAGACCACCGACATCAGTCATACATCTCAAATGAGTTTGGTGCTCAGATATTTATGTAAAGGAGTTGTGAAAGAAAATTTTGTTTGTTTTATTGATTGTCATGCTTATGCATACAATGAAAAATGTACCACCTTAATCGGAGACGATGAGGATAAAAATGATAATATTAATGAAAAAGATATTAATTTTGAACCAAAACTAAATGGTGACACTTTGGGTGAAATAGTAATTTCTTTATTAAAAAATTATGGCCTTGACCTACAATATTGTGTTGGAGTTGGAACTGACGGCTGTTCTGTGATGGTATCAGAAGTGCGAGGTGCAGTTAAAAAAATTCAGTCATATGCAAAAAATGCTGTCCATAGCCCCTGTTCAAATCACAGTCTGAATTTATCTATATCTAAATCATCTACAGTTCAGTCTATTAGAAACAGTGTCGGACTAATGAAAGAAATATTACAGTTCTTTAACTGTTCATCAAAAATAAATTTTGTTTTGAAAACAATTTTGAATGGTCAGCAACGCTTACTAAGCTTATGTGAGACCCGTTGGACTGAGCGCCATGATAGTGTCATGGTATTCAAAACATCTATACCGTATATAATAAAAAGTTTAACAAAAATTTCTGAATGGCAAGAATCTGATTCATCTTCTAAGGCTAGAACTTTATTAACAGCTTTATGTAGTTGTGAATTCATAATTGCAATTCATTCTTTAGCAAATATTTTATGTGTGACAGCACCTGTTAGCCGTATTCTCCAAGGTTTGAACTATGATATATTAAATGCTAAAAACTGTATTGATGATATAATATTTAATTTAGAAAATAAACGTACCAATTGTCTTGTAATATTTGGAGATATATATCAAGAGTGTGTATTGTTAATGAACGAAATGGATATCGAAGTAAAAATCCCTAGATTATCGAAATATCAAACAAAACGCTCTAACCATCCAGTAAATAATATAGAAGAGTATTATAGAGTATCACTATTTATACCATTACTGGAAAATATCCTAGAAGACTTAAGATCAAGATTCATAAGAAAAGAAAATAAGATGTTATTAGATTTATGTTTGTTAATTCCACGCTACATTACTGACATTTCTAATGACGATTTTAAAAAAATAACAGAAGCTGCCACAGAATTATTTGTATTTAATGAAGAAGAATCTGTTGACCAAATCGAGCTAAAAACAGAACTAGATCTATGGAAAACTAAATGGCAACGAATAAAAACTGATGGTAAAAAATGTTTGTAATTATACTTTTCTTAAAACTGTATTAATTGATTGTTTTATAATTTTGTTTAAGGTCATGAAATTTGTCAAGATGCTTTGTCATCAATGGAAAATTGTAATAGTATCATTTATCCAACTTTGCATAAATTAATAAGTATTATTGCTTGTCTGCCTATTAGTGTAGCATCCGCAGAACGCAGCTTTTCAACGCTTAGAAGGTTTGGTGCATGTGTTAATTATTAGAATAAAAATTAGCTAGCTTCTATAAAATACTTTAACTATATACCTACAACCTAATACTATATATATAATAGTATATATATATATATATTTACAATGCTTAAAATTAAAGATCTGTTTTTCTTCTTAAATTGCATTAAAAAAAACTTTTAATTCTTCTCTTTGCTTACTTTTGTTGCTTTTTTTGTTAGATTGAAAACCTGGTTAAGATCTAGAATGGGACAAGAACGCTTGACTGGTTTGGCTTTGCTAAACATACACCATACTTTAACCATATCAGTAGATGATGTTATAAATAGATTTGCTAATAAAAAAAAAAGAAATATAGATTTTGTTTTGTAAATATGTTGTTTTTTTATCATATTAGTAACTTATTACTTTATAGGTTATATTATACAGGTACAATATAAAATTAATTATGTCTAGGTAAGTTTATGTAAATGGTTGCCGGTTTGGAATATTCTTTTTAAAATCGCCCCCCCTCAGATGAACTCTCAAATACGCCACTGCTGGGAATCGTCGAATCGACTTAAGCTGGCAGGTGGCAGCGATTTGGAGGACTTGCTCCACGACCAACTAACTGCTAAGTCCTACAAGTGTGTTAGCTAGACTAATTCTGATTATGCTATAGACAGAATCTCCCTTAGATTATGGGTACACGGTAGAGAGTAGAGACTAGAAGGTGGATCAAAGACACCGATGCAGGGTGTTGTTGTTGTCATAATGTCACCCCGTCCTTGCAGTGTTTGGAACGTTCACTAAAAAAATTAATTCGTTCACGTTCACTAAAAAAATGAGTTCGTTCACGTTCACGTTCGTGTTTTTTTTCAAAATAACGCGTTCACGTTCACGTTCTTTAAAAAAAATTGTGTGTTCAAAGGGTCGTTAATTTAATTCTTTTTTTTCTATGAATTGTTTGCCTGTAGTCAATATAAAAACTCATAAACATAATATACGACTTGACCCAAAAATACAATTTAGACTTTAGAGCATATACAATATTTATAAAGTATCTGAATTAGGTATATTATATCAGATAAGGATTTCCTAGTGATACAATTAAGAAAATATTAGGGCACTGTGCCTAGAGAAAGGGAAAATATTATTATTATAATATATTTTATACATAATATACATAGAAAAATGTATTAAATGATAGATAAATTGAACGTCTTAAAAATCGATCAAATTCATTAAAAATATAAACGTCGTTCACATTCACGTTCTATTTGAAAAAAACGAGTGACGTTCGCTTATCGTTCACTAAATATGAACGTGAACGTATGAACGACGTTCTTTCCAAACACTGCGTCCTTGGCCATATTCGAAGTTTCGAGTGATTTGTTGAAAAAGAATAATAAAAGCAGGCCCGGCTCAAAGGGTAAGCGACATAGGCCCACGCCTAGGTTGGCATTTTAGTAAGAAAACGGCATTTTCAAAACACTGATAATATTATATTATTACTTATTAGGGGCGGCAAAATTTGATTTTGTCTAGTGCACTATTTCGATTTAGCCGGCCCTGAATAAAAGTGTTGTTGTACACTTGTACATGGGTACTTCTTAAGTAGTAAAGTTTTGATTCGTCTCGATTCTTGGAATCGACGAAAGGCGTTGTTGACGCATACGGACAATGGACATTTGATATTTCTAGTATGATAATTTTGTAATAAAAATCAACACGACGGCATGGCGAGATTGCCGTTTACGTAATGCATATTTGTCCCATCTAATATTATCATGGTTTTGAAATATACCTATGGTATTTATAATAATTATTAATTTATAATATAGTAAATCGCAAAATTAATTCTGCACCCACCCATCACATAGGTAGTGGTCTTACTAACGCATCCAGACATTCCAGACGAAGCAGCTTTTAACCCTCGGAACGGCCGCACGCAAATACGCGTCCACACAATGCGGCATTTGAAAAAAAGTTTGTCCGGATACTTAATAAATAATTTAAAAACTTAAAAAATAAGAATACTGATGCCGCGCATTTTTCTGAAAATTCGTCCACACACACGCGGCACAGGCGAGTGGCACAACCCGCACGGCTTTCCTTTGATGTACACCACCTACTAGGCCGATCGGAAATTTTGCCGCGCGGCATCAAAAAAAGTGACCACGCCGGGCGTAGGTATCTGAAAATACCAAAAATTTAAATTATATAGCTATAACTTTAAAATAAGTCTGACCGGTAATTTCAGACTTCCCCAACGTTTTCAGCATGTGTAACTACACAGGTACATCAAAACAAATAAATTGAAAAAAGGGTGTTCACTGTTCAGGCTATAACTTAAAAACTAATTATTTAACTTTTGTTAAACTATTATTGTCAGTGTGTCACATTGTTCTCGGAAACGTTATTGTTCTAGGGTAAAAGGTACCTACATAATATAATACGTCGTCGCCTTATCAAGTACAATCCCACCCGCCGAAATCAATTGTCAAATGTGTGCGTGTTGCGCACTATAATATCTATTTATATTTTATAATATCCACAATGTCCACTAATATCCACAAAGTAAAATTATAAATACCTATTTGTTATTAATATTTGTACACCAGTGTCGACTATAGTACACGACAGTCATTCAGTGTAGTCAGTCAGTGGTGTAGTTGAAAGGAGCTGTCGCTACTATTACAAAACTGTTCATTTCGCACATTTAAATACTTGACTTAATTATCATATTATTCTCAACAATTATAATTATATATTGTTTTATATATTTTATAAATATTTGGTTTTGGTGTTAATTATTTTTTTTTTTGACAATGGAACATGAAGGATTTATGTACAGAAGTAACGGCTGTAAAAATGGAATCTCGTAAGTATTTATTAATAATAATTAATATTAAGTAATCTGTAGGTATTTAAATAACATAAATAATTAAAACAATCAAAAAAATTCCTTCTGAAAACTCCTTCCTTCTAACCTAACCTAACCATCTGTTTTTAATTTGTCAGTTAATGTCTTAATGTTTGTAGATGACACTAAATTGTATTCAGTTTGTTAATAATCAGAATGATGCAATTATTCTTCAATAGATTTTAGATAGGTTGGATTAGATTAGATTCTTTTTTCCCTAGAGCTCTTACGTTATGTAAATGTAACCTAATTTGTAAAGAGGTTGGTTTTTTTTTTTATTTGTCTCGTGATTGTATCAGAATGAAAGCTTTGTCATTATTTTCAAGTTAAACCCATTATTATTATATTTTTCACAATTTGTGTATTATATTATATCATTTAATTTAAACTAAAATTTATATTGTACCTATATATTATTATTTTATTTTATGTTTTTGGATGTCAAGATTATTATTATATCTTCTATGTTAAAGGGCTTGTTCCATAAAATTGTTATTAAAAAAAAAAAAAAACATTAAATTCTTCAACCTTGAAATATGCTTTTTATGTGCTACAGAATGTTGTAGAAGCTGCATACTCTCAATAAAAATTTTTAAAACTATTCTCTAATTGTAATTGTAAATGTGTAAACAAAAAAAATAAGAAAATTAGATAAATACAATTCCAACATAACAAGACTTTTTTTTTTAGATACTTTAAATGTAATAAAGCTTCATCACATTTATGTACGGGATCAATGAAAAGATTGAGAGATAACAGCATTGTTATAATTCAGCCACATAGAAATCATGTGGGGGATGCAAACAATACCGTCCTCATCAACAGTTTTAGAAATGTACTAAAACAAAGAGGATCAACTGAAAATATATTGTTAAAAACCATTTATGATGAGGAAGCAAGAAGGTAACTATATCACATATAATATAATAAATTGAACATTGTGTGTAATAATAAGTACCTATAATATATAGGCATTTGGTAGCTGCATCTTTATACCCTTGGTCATCTGCAGAGTCTATTATGCGTTTGGCCAGAAGAAAATCATTGCCCAGATTACCGAATAATTTAAGGGAACTTGCCACACTGTTTGATGACGGGCAACTTGAAAGATTTAGTTGTTGTGAGGCAAATTTTTTCAGATGTTGTGTACAAGACACTGATGGTAAAACAAACATCATATTTGCTTGTACTCAACTTATTCATACTGTGTTACTGAACGATGTAAATGAAATCCATGCAGACGCCACCTTCAAAATAATCCCAGCTAATATGGGATATCAATTATTGGTTTTGCATTGCATGATTCAAAATTATGTAAGACAGACAAAATTATGAATGTCATTATAAAATAATAATACTTTAAAACATTTTTATAGTCCATACCTATCATTTACGTTCTGATGGAGAGTAAAACGAGAAGATCGTATGAATGTGTCTTTCAATTTGTAAAAAATAATTTACTACCTACATTAAGACCAAGTATAATTATAACAGATTTTGAAAGTGCTTTGAGGGATGTACTATTATCAGTTTTTCCTGGAGCCCAATCTGTTGGGTGCTGGTTCCATCACAACCAAGTAAGAGTTATATTAGTTACCCACTTTTAAATTTTTCATTAACATTTATAACATATAGGCAGTGACGGACTGGCATGGGTTGCCAGGATGTGATCGCCCGTGTACACTTAAAATTATTTAAATTAACTGCTTATAAGAATTATTTTCATTAGGTAACTAATCTATATTTGTTTCAATTTTAAAGGCTGTATGGAGAAAAATGAAAAAACTGGGTTATTTAAACCATATCAATAATAATGACAATGCTCTAAAAGCGTTAAGACTATTAATGTGCCTTCCTCTATTGCCCGCTCTTAACATTGAAAATAGTTTTTCATTAATAACAGCATTTGCTCGAAACCATGGAGTTCATTTGGAACAACTATTTCAGTATTACCAAAGGTAGGTATTTTATGCACTAGAAACAAAAAACACAAAATATTATATTTAAGAATAAATACTAACTAGAATATAAAAATTTAAACTGCAATGTATCAAAACAATACTATTATTTACAATTATGTACAGTACAATGTATTTTATGGCATAGGTACTGGTTAAGAAATGTTGGACCACACATTATATCGGTTTATGGATTACCTCGGAGAACCAACAACAATGTTGAGAGTTTCCACAACTCTCTAAAAGTCAAATTTGGCACCAACCATCCAAGTTTATGGATATTTTTAGGTAAGTTAATATAGGTATAATGATTTTATTGTTATTTCATAACTCATAAAATTATTCTTTTGAAGTTTACAATAGAAATTATAATGGTTAATTTTATTTATTTCAGATCATTTAACAAATTTAAATAAAAACTACCACATTATTGTCAATCAGCTGAACAATAATTTAAAACCAACTAGGCATTTAAGATTCAAATTTCTAGCTAATTCAATGCGAATCAAAAATGCGACCCAACAGCTAAATTTAGGATTGATTTCCAGTTGGCAATTTTTGCAGAGATGTTCTTATGTCACTGAAGGTTACGAGCAAAGACAACGGATTTGGGCTTTGCGCAACAATGACGAGATGGCCGATGAAGGACAGATTGAAAATTTTGAACAAATACCACCTGACGAGGTTGAACTTAATGTTGGAGACCTACCAGCACGAAGGCCTAGGGAATTACCTTTAGAAGAAAGGGTTAATGTTGCTGATCCGCCGTCAGAAAGTTCTGTATGCATGGTGTGTATGGTAGTAGCGGTAAATGGAACTGCAGCCGAGTATATAATTTTGCCATGCGGCCATGCATGGGTATGTGCATCATGTGTGGAACGCTTACAGGTACCAAACTCGGTTTGTCCGTTGTGCCGATCACCTAATATTTCCTTTCAAAGAATTTTTTTCTCTTAAATATATTCAAGTAAATTATAAATTGTTAGATTGTATTATATTATTATGTTATTATTAATTATAAGATGACAAAATAAAAGATTAAATGTTGTCATAAGTTATATTTGTTTGTTATCTTAGTAATATTTTATTTAACTTGGTTTCACAGAAAATATAGTATGGCAGTATATTTATTTTACTTATTAGTTATTGACATTTGGAAAAAGTATAATAATAATTTTAGCTATTTTTAAGAAATATAGGTATCTGATTTAATCACTTTCAATATCCATAAATTTTTTAAATTTGATTACCATAAAAAATTCTAAGATTTCTACAACAAATAGAAATTAAATTCAAAATTTCAATTTGATTAGTTATACCATATACAATTCCTACTTCAGAATAGTTACTAAAACTAAATTGTATATATATATATCTATGTATTTGAGTAGATTTTCTTTTTAAATTGTTTACACTCATCGTGAAATCCATTCATTGTATTTTCCCAAATAACTTTGATTTTATATTAAATTGAATGTTTAAGTAACTAGGTACTAATTTTACATATTATTATTAAACATAGAATGTTATAAATTATTTGATAATCATAATAATAATAATAACTATAATTGATTCCATCATTTTTCAAGTTACAGAATACATAGGTATACAATACAATGAAATAATGGTTATTTTCTCATTTCAAAAAGAAAGCTTATGCTGAAATGAGAAAGTTCATAAAAAATACATTAAGTTTTTTTAACTATGATTATATTATTATGTACCCACCCATAGTTCATTTATATAATATAGATGTTCAAAATTAATAAAAAAAAGTATTTCAATATAATATGTCACACTAGGTAATTATATAAATCTGAGGTGTTGGCATGCTTCTTATAACTATTATATGATTTAAAAATTAACTAACATTATTAATTTGTCAATATTTGCCAAAAGTAGTAGAACAAAAAACGTATTTAGTATTAGATTTTTCCTTACTCCTAGTATTATATTTATGATTAAATTTTGCGTCATCAAATTCAACAGAGTACATTTAAGTAGAATATTCTTTTATGAAAATGGAATTTAAACTATCAACTGACAGTTTGGAATAAAGATAATAAACTGAGTAAAGTCTAGGTCTATTTAAAATTATTCTTAACAAGTTATTTAAAGTTATGTTTAGTGGGTAAAAGTTTGATTTAAAAGCAGATCCCCAAATACATATATTATATAGCTAATTATAGATTGAGCTAGTGCAATGTAAATTATACGATTATTACAAAGATTTATTTTTTTTTTAATATTTTAAATTTATAAAATAATTTCCTAATACAATTACAAATATTGTATGTTATGTATGTGATCTTTTCAATTAAGATTATGATCAAAGATAATGCCTAAATATTTTATTTTGGAAACATTTTCAAGTAAACGGCAATCATAAATTCTATTTTACTTAAACAATTTTAGTTATGAGCTATGACATCTTTCTAAGGTACCTACATTAGTATTATTTATACTAAAAAACATAGATTTAGATTTGTTAATACTAAGTTCAAGAAAATTGTTATCTAACCAGGCTTTAATGTTGTTGATACATTTATTAGCTAAGCTACATAGATTGTCAATATTATCATGTTCAAGGTAACACTAATACAGTAAGATACACAGTAGGATACACTAATGTATCATCTGCAAAACAAATTACCTAACCATTAATTTTCAAATTAATAAGTACCTACATTAATGTATATAAGGAATAGTATAGGACTATATTAGACTATAGGTCCTAAGACGGTACCTTGAGGAACACCACAGTTATCAGAAATCGAAAAACTAAAGCACTCATTAATTCTAACTACCTGTGTTGAATGTTTATTGGAAAGGTAAGATGAGAATAGTAATAGAGCAATTTTACGGATACCGTAATACTTTAATTTCTTTATAAAAATATTATAGTTGACCGTTGAATCAAATGCTCTTTTTAAATCAAGGAACATGCCTATTACCTTATTTCCT
This sequence comes from Nasonovia ribisnigri, assembly GCA_027563435.1. NCBI lineage: Eukaryota > Metazoa > Arthropoda > Insecta > Hemiptera > Aphididae > Nasonovia > Nasonovia ribisnigri. Next base: position 66,695 of record JANEHU010000190.1, read on the forward strand.
TTATCCAGACTTGAATGAATGAATTTTGAAGTCTGTAGTAGATCACCATTAGCAGGGGTAAAGTGGGGAGACGCAGGAGGACCACTGATGGTGGTTAAAAAGCGTCCCCTTTAAAAAATTAAGATTTTATACATTAGACATTATTCATAAAATTATATATGGAACGCTTAAAACTTTATAGAGACATTAGTCCCGTCTGGAAATTTTTCATACTTTAATCCCTGACCATTAGTTAGATATACCTCCTGAACCCACACTGACTATAAGAAAAAATAATTATGATAATTTGAGAAATTTACTAATCTATTTTTAAGACATTTTTGAAATAGACAGTGTGAGAGACTAAGAGAGGTAGGTCTATAATCAGTAAAATTTTCAGAAGCCCCTGATTTATATAAAGGAATGATAAGGGATTTTTAAAAATTTTGTAGGAAAATATATTCCAGATGCCTTATCATAAAAAAATATTTAAAGGTATCGATGTAGTTCTCCATGTATTCTATTTACCATCAAAAAAGAGGAATTTTCTTTTATGTTTATAATATTTTCTTCTATTTAATTTAAAGTAATAATATGTGTTAAGAAGATTGAGTCACTAATATGACATTTATCAATAAGTATCATGCATAATAAACCCCTGTACATTTCTGTAACCATAAAATAAAAATATGAAATATTATTTCCAACATTGCTAAAAAATAAGTTAAATTCATAATACCATTAATATGTTTATAGTCACAAGAAAAAGGATTAGCAACATCTTTGATTAGAGACCAGACCTTTAAGCAATAAGTTCCTGTATTTAATGTAATAATTATTAACTTTCATATCAAATGGATTTTTTAGTTTTTTGGAATTTAAACATTAGGTACCTAATAATAAATAATAATTAACATTTTAAATTGCCTATTTAAAACCCCTTAAGAATGTTTTAAAATTAGGATTCCGCGATTATACGGTCCGGCCTAATATGGTTTGGTTTGAAGAATATTTTATTCCGCATTTCTACGGTCTGCGAATATACGGTGTACGTATTTTTTTTTCCGCGAGAATACGGTCCGGGAGTATACTTTCCAGATTTATACGGTCCGTGACAATACAGTCCGCATATTTTGAAATTCCGCGATTATACGGTCCGGCATAATACGGTATGAAAAATATTTTATTCCGCATTTCTACGGTCCGGGACTATACGTTTTTGTTCCGTATTTATACGGTCCGTGTGAATACGTTCCGAGATTTTACGGCCCCCCATGTAAACATGCCAGTGATTTCCTAATATGTCCTGAAATTTATCCTTTACATCCAAGAAACGTACGCCCCATCTGCGAGGTGCTTTTGTTGCAAGATCCAAAGGAGGTTCCAGATAGTTGCCAAATCATGCATGTACAACTACAGACAAATCTATTCCACAAATTGAAATTTAAAAACGAGTGGATTTACGCTACTCCAGGTGAAACCATATTCATCACCTGCGATCACGACAAGAGAAGTGAAAATCATTTTCTACAAGGAGTAGGAATATTAGCCATCAACGAAACATGTAAAGCTTACGCAACACGGGACATACTAATCCCACATAAGATAGAAACCGATAACGAATATATTGATTTTATACCAAATTCAGAAATAAGAGAAACAGAAGAAAGATATGTTAGCTTAACAGCTAATATTTTAAAAAATAAACATGTTCGAACCAACCAGATGTTCGACTTAAATATAGTTGCAAAATCTACGTCCGAAATCAAGGAAACAATGACAAAAAACATCGAAAACGAAGAAATCAGGAGCAGTAAAAACAAACACGACTATTTATTATATGTCGTTAGTGCGATAACAATCGTATGTCTTTTACTTTTTGTAATAAGTTGCATAAACCACACACCATGGAACCTGGGAAACCCAGCTAAAAATAGATCAAGAAGAGTCATCGAACGGAGACCAATAACTGAACTAGTACATTTTCAAGTACCAGCACAAGTCAAGGAACCTAATCAACCAGAACTAATTGGTGTCAATACAGCAACGATCAATTCCCAAAACCAACCACAGGACGATAGTATTCAACTACCGTCCACAACGCAAAACACGGGATATTCCGTGTATCCATGTCTATGATACGGAGTATCATTCTAAGAGGGGAGGAATGTAGTAAACCGACGTTTTAGCACAAAAACGTCAGACCAAAGTTCAGGCGGCTACAATAATAATCACGCCACTGATGCTGCCATCTCATTGGCTTAGTGCTGAGCTACAGCACATCACGCCATTCCTATTGACGTCAATCACCCTTTCATAATCACGGCATGTCCCATATAAATAGGAGCCCTTGTTATAGAGGACATCAGAGATAGTTCAATACTCAATCCCAAACTTAATAGTGCTTATGTTGGTCGCGGACTAGTAACAGCCGCATTGCCGCCTTCAATAAGTACAAAAACCCAGTTTTAGTGCAAATAGCTACTCTCCGGCAGAATACATATATTCTGTCGACAAACTTAATTTTGTTTTAAATATAATTGTTTTATTGTTAAATAAAAGTATAACTTGTTTTCAACGTGTTGATTTAACTTATTCACTTAAACACGTCAAACCTTCCGATCCAAGTCAACAGCGTCAACGTGCATTCGTCGTAAAAGAAGCGTGGAGCAACCGAGCGGTGAGAGCGAACTGGTTACTACAGTAAGAATTCAGCTTAAACGGACACAAAACAAGACTTTAGCGAGACACTTCGTACTGGACTGTTACACACTTCACACAATAACGTGGACACTGGACAAACTTAATAACCTAACCAAATTGTAGTCATAAAATATTTAAATATATGTATGGTACTGTAACATTGGTTACATCCTATATATATAAATTAGACACAAAAAACACCCACACTATAGAATTGCCCAATGTCCAATACAAAATATACACACTCGACACTTTTCTACCCGTACACATTATTATTATAATTAAATTGACACACCGCCTTCAGTTCGGCAACATTCATCAACAGGAACGAACTCACTTATTAACAGCCATCTGAAATCTACCTGTTTAGTAAAGTAGGTATAATTATTTTAATATAATAATTTATAAAGAACTTTAAACCAAACGTGTCTTATTGTTATTGATAAAATAAATACCTCATACACAGCTCTAACCCCCAGCTACGGAAAACTTATCCATAAGGAATAGAAAACCTTCCCTGGATAACTATTATCGTAATAAGGTTCCCCCGACCACGTTACAGTACCATGTGTACACGTGTACTCAGAGTAGGTATAGTTTTAGAAATATCAAACCAAATGCGGTAATGCAGTAATGCGGTATGCACGATAGTCGATATATACACTTGTAAAATCCCAAACTCGTCTTATGAAATTCTAACAATACGGCAATACGCTTTAAGTTTCCGATTTTGTCCACTAGAGTTAGCGCTAATAGGTCACTTGTATATTATAATACCTATAATGCCGACTTTCGGCGTACTGTATGCACTACATTATAATATTATACTTATTACTAAAAGCAATGTAGTGATTTTTGTCTAGATCGATCTCCAAACATAATCCTATACTCAACAAATTATAAATTGCATATTATATCATACTAATAATATTTTCACTTTCCAACCAATTTTAAGCATTTCCCAGCCTTTTTAAACTCAAGCATAAGCAATCCATATCTTATATATGACATTTATCAATCATTTTATAAGTTAGAACTGTGAAGTAAATAATTTAGATTGGTTATTATTAGTCTTATTAGCACATTTAAGTGTTAAGTGTACTATAATAACATACTTATATCGTTTGTGACTGTGATAATTACAATATTTGTTTTTGATAAAATGTTCCTGTTGCAGCCATCACAGAATAATAATTTAGTTGCCAAGATAATTATCATGTAAAATTTTATAAAATTTTAAATCTGTCCTGTGAGGATGTGAAATAGTTATTATAATACTCAGGTGACAGGTATACATACATTTAAATGTAGAACAATTGGGGTAGGTACTTAATCTTCTGAATTCAATCACCCAAATAGCTATTATGAAAACTGCCATTTAAAACTTTATTAAATAATTCCAAACACAGCAGACATAATATTTATTAATTCTTAATGATAATCAACTGCAGTAGGTATATTGAATACTTTTACAAAATCTAGAAATACAACAATAGTTTTTTTTAAGCCATTATCAAGTGCATCATAAATATATATTTTGATGCCATGATGTATAATTAAGCATCATCCTAATTTTGGTCTAAAACAGTATCAATTTTTCAAAAGCAGTTTATTACTATTTCTAAAAATGTTTAAACACTTTACTTGTTGTTAAATCTTTTTCATGCAGAATCTTTGCAAAATTACTGACTAACGGTTTTGGTTTGTACTTAATTATTTATTATATTTTGTTCATCCCCAATTTTAAAAAGTGGTTTAACAACATGTAGTTATGGTTTTAAACTGTGATGGAAATATTATACCTACTCCTTTTAAACTTGTGTTATGTATATCTATATAATATAAGTTTTATACTGATAATAATTTGTCAAAATCTATTGCTGATTCTTCTTTTAAGTTATTATTACAACATAATGAGAGCTTAATTTTTATTAACAGATTTAGTAAAAATATATCAAAGTTAGGTATTCCATATTTTATATGATGATCTGATTTAATAAAATCTTTAATTTGTAAACACCAATTAATTGTAATGAAATACTCATTGAATGAAATTGGTTTACTATATGAATATCTATTATTTTATTGTCCACTATATAGCTGCTAAGCGCAATAATGCAGTTGTATAATACCATTGTAATCTTATTATTAATGCAGATTAAAATAAAATAATAAACATTGTAAAGATTAAATACATATTTTTTAGTATATTAATTATTTCATGTTACATTTTAAGTTTAATTTAATTTGCAATTTCCATTGAAAATAATATATATTTTATTTTATGAATAAAAAATAAAAATAAAATAATAATTATAAATATTGAATAAATTATTAGTATTAACAAAAAAATAAATATTAATATAGTTTATTTATTTAATGTTACATCATAAGATATATTTAATTTCCAATTGACATTGGAAATAAAATATATTTTATTCAACGAATAGAAAATAAAAATAAAATATCAATATTCAAGAATGAATAAATAATGAGTTTTAAACCAAAAATAAATAATTATTTTAACATGTTAATTAGATGTTAAATTTTAAGATTTATTCAATTTTGAATCATCTTTAAAAATGAAATATTGTTAAACCAATATTTATTCGTAACTATACAATATTTTGATTAAAAGGTTAAAAATAAAATATGTTATCAATAATTTATTAACTTTTAAATTTAAATATTTTAAATTAATCCAATTCAAATTTAATATTTATACAATTGTTTTGATTGACAAATGCTGTGTGGGATTTTATTATTGGTACAACTGCGTGTTTAAAAATTTTGAAATGTTATAAAAAATTGCCTGTTAAAAATAAAGAAACACGTGTCTTTTTTATGTTTTAACGAAATTCCATATCATTGATCCATAATTGTTAAAAAAAACCTGAGTACAATGGCATAAGATACACTCTGTATATTTTTTTATAGTAAAAAAATAATAATATATTAGGTATTTCTAAGTTTCAACTTCAAATTTAATTCAAACTAAAAATTGAAACAAGGTAATAAATAAATTATAAATTTATGTATAAATAAGCATGTAACTGAAAATAACTTAATAGTTAACAAAAATTTTGAATTTCAATTTAACTTACACCCCCCCCCCCCCCCATATGATTTTTTTTGAGATCGTCCCTGGGTGAATGTTCAGTATAATATGTTAACCCGTTAAGTCGATTTTCACTTATTGTATTCCTCAGATACGTTTTCAAACACCTAAGTGTCGAAAATGATCTTACACTAGTTGCAGTAGTAACTGGTAAATAAGCTAACATAATTAAAAGTCTGTATATTGAAGAATATAATATGTTTTGAATTGTTTTTATAGCAAGTTAGAAGTTTAGAACATTTTTTATGGGTTTGGTTTTTATTTGTTCTTTCCATAATGAAAATGTCCCCAAAGTAGAATAGTCATCACTCATCAGCTACGTAGTTTTCAAAAGTGCTTTGAAACATTCATCACTATGATCTTTATCTTTATCTATTCGTTGACTCCTAAAACTGCACACTTGCGATAAAATACAGGACAAAACCGCATAAAAATTTAAAATTGTTGTATCCAAAAACAGCGTACTAATGATTTTGACTCCAAAAAGATCTTTACAATAGTACCTACTTTATAATGTATATGTACAATATTATACAAGCAAGATTTTAACAAAGTCTCCTATAAATAAATATAGTTTAATTAAAAAAAACATTACTATTATTACAAAAATATTACTATTATGTATTTACTAATTTGTTTTTTGTTTTAAAACGTAAGCATGATTATTGTATAGTATCTTATTATCTTATCCGTTATTTAGCACACAAAATATTGTGTGATCTTAACCCACTATAACTTATAAGTTTACTTATACCATGACCGATAAAGTGTGCGGGTTTTGACTATTGACCTTTTTAGTTTTTGTGGTCGAAATCAAAAGTGTGTGGTTTTTGTATGCAACCCTTTTATTAAACAAAGTAAATTACTCAGAATTGATTTGTGTGCTATTTGTCTGTCATTCAATTGTTGATTAAAACTATCCAAAAAGGAATAAATAAAGGGTCTCTATAGTATGATTTAGCCTAGTCTGTTATCGCATTTGTTCTATGCTCTTGTTGGTTTGCTAACTAGGGACTTTTATATTGATATCAAACTTTTCAGATTTTTTTAATAGGTATCTCATTATATAGGTATATTTTAAGATCGTTTTTCTGATAACATTTAGTACATTTTGTTTACTTTTTGTTACAATTAGCCAAGGTGGGTGGTGTTTTAACACCCAAAACATCCCCCCATGGCTACGCCATTGAATAAAACGTTTATTTAATGAAATTATTTAATTATGTAAGTCGTAAGAATATCTGAATATACATTACCGGATCATAACATTTTCATTCAAAAAGTTTTTATTAACGAATTGATTTTGTGTCTAAAGAAAATTTTAAAACTATTTTATTGTTACATTTATAAAGTGTAGAAACTTGTCGATCAATCTTATTTAAATAAGAGCGAGCATTTTGATGGTTGGAATGGCATACAAGTTGTTCAACAGATGGGTATCTAAAAGTTATTTTTTTTTTTTAAAAAATTATAATTTAGGTACATGCTAAATAATGCTTAAATAATTTAAATGTATTCTATTTATTAATTATTAACAATTTTTAAACTTTTTTTTATAGGTATTAAAGATTTTGCTAAATGCGTAACATAATATCCATTATCGAGTGAATCTATAATATTATACTTACTCAATGACGAAGAACTCTCTAAACCTGTTACCACAAAGATACTTTTTTAAACTTTGCTTTGATTACCTTGGTATTTTCATTCTAATAATAGCGTAGTATACAGATATACATATTATTATAAACGTCTCTATACTATACTGTTATACCGAGACAAACCACAAGCGTAGGTATAGCTTGTTGTGAATCAGGGTGATCCAACCTTTGTAGTTGGCGGGCCAATTTACACTTTCACTTTTGTTTCACAAAAAACACTGGTGAAGCCAAAAGAAAAAAAACTATATTATTATTTATATTTTATTTTATTACTAACATATTATATAATGCACAAAATATTAAATTACAGATTAATATTAACATATAGTTATGACGGTTATGTTACTTATATTTAGAATTTAGATACCTAATTAATGTGATAATCGGCATTGATTTTTAGAAGCCAATTTTTCTTTGAACATCCTGATGCACGATTTTAAAGAAAAGTTGTGAATACGGTTTCTTGATTTTGACTTTATTAAGGTTGTCGGTGCCGGTCATTTGTTAAGGAGTAAAATGTAGGCAATTCAATTCACATGTTGTATCGACCTCACCCGGAATGTCCATACATGTGAGAACTATAAAAAAAAATGTATATGTAAATCAATATTAGTGTGACTGTGTGAGTGAGCTATAATTACACGCTCAGATAAAGATATTTACGCACGTTCATGCACAAGTCAGTGGTATACTTCGATGACTATTATTGAAGCACTATTTTGATGAACAAAAATGCTTTTACAGGAAAAGCTCTCATGCTTATGCCTCGTTGATATGTCGGATTTAAGTCATTTTTTTTTACGTTTGAAAAAGAACAAATATTTTGTATTATTCAAATGCATATTCCAGCTTCTATAATTACAATTGTTAAAATCGGGCTTTGATCCGACCTACAAAATGTTCTGTACTTAAAAAAAAAAAAAAAAATAACGAAATCTGACTATTCTACAGCTCCGACCCCATAAATTCATATGGTAGTAAATGCCGATTCTCAAATAGGCATTCGTAGGTACTTCCAATTTGGAAGTTCCAAATAATGAAAAAATATCAAGATTCCTAGATACAAATATGGAATTTTATTGGATAATGTCTTAGTTTTTTCATGGCTCATTATTGTATAGGTATATATGGTTGTAATTTAAATTGATTCTAAAATGATTCTAAACAATATAAGTACTGCCGGTACTGGAATATAATTAATGACGCCTCAGACCGTTCTAAATTTAATTCACTATTAATTTGGTAAAAAGTTACACACTTCTTTATATCTGAGATAATATTTTTTTCATAATGAACTTGGTAAAAACGTATATTATACCTAGTCTTTGTACCAGAATCACATATTCTAATTTACCAAGTAAAACAGGTCGACGTATACACGATAACGTGTATTTAAATCAAAATATAATATGTTCATGCAAACTTTTGTAAACTTATTAAAAAATTAAATATTTAGGTGTAGATATGTAAAATATCTTAAATTAAAAGACTATGTAAAATTAGTAGCAAATAAATTAAGAAAAATAATTTATGCTTTCAAAAAATTAACTTGTATCTTAAAATTTAAGAAATTTGGACAAGTATGCTATGAACTCTCAAGCATTAAAAGTTTTACCTATAACTAAATAGTATGTAAATGCGAAACAACAATAGGTTCGTTACAATAAAATATTAAAATTTATTCAAAAAAGCGGGTAAGTGGTTGTCGACTTGTCGTTACTGTAATGGATAGTATTAAATTTGAATTCAATGATATAATATCATTGTAATTATACAAAAAACGATTCTGAGCGGAGACGATTTGTTAGTTTAGGATATATATTATTATATATTATTATTACTTATTAGTTATTAATAATGTTTACCTATACTAATATAAAATAACTAAAATCATTATCCTTGGTCATTTAAAATGTAATTTCGTCCAAATTTGAACTTAAAATAACTATAAAAAATAATTGTGTATATTATGTATATTTTAGATTTTTTAGTTACAGATTTAACTAATTATGTGCAACCTTGATTTAAATATTCAAATATTAGTTATAAAAGTTAAACATTTCATATATTTTTGACTACAAAATAATTTGTACATTTTAAATTTGATAAATGCTGTCAAAATTTGAATTTTAGATGGTTATAAAAAAAAAACGTGCCTATGTATTTTTAATATTTTTCAACTGTTATTGTAACAGTATATCAGGAGTCTTGTATTACATTTTCAAGCTTTTTGACCCAACGAATAACAATTTATCGACATTTATAGAAAAATAATTTGCAAATTTACGTGATTTTTACGTACTTTGTCAAAATTCAAACTTTAAATGTTTGAAAAAAAATTATGAATGAATTTTTTATATTTTGTAACTGCTATTGGAACAATATATTAGGATCATTATATTAAATTTTCAAGCTTTTTTATCGACATCAATTTTAATAAAACTAATAATATTCGAAAATTTCGTTACGAATTTAGGATACATATTACCAGGGTGATCTTAATCGTTCATTTTCGGTTCGGTTCCATAATTTCTTTTTGAACTTTATTTGCGATAAATGTCCAACAAACGGTTATAGATATAACGTTATAATTTAAATGGTTCACCGAACATTTTACTAGAAAAACGTTAAAATTGTTTCTGTTTTTTGAAGATTTCACCAAAAAAACGTTAAAAAATGTAAAGTTCTTGAATGATAGACCTAATAAACGTTGTTAAGTTATTCGTTCTTGTAAATTTAATCAGAAGAACGTTTTTAAATAATACGTTCATGAACATTTAATCAGAAGAACGTTTTACAGTAATACGTTCTCAAACGCTTTAAAGTTATAGGTACGTTCTTGAATATTTAATCAGAAGAACGTTTTAAAGTAATATGTTCCGATCGTTGAATTGCTATATGTTAACGTTTGTAAGACGGACACAATAAGGGCAGGCGCTAAATAAAATAGGTAATATTTTGTTAAAGTATGCCATTTATATCCACATAAATAAATGATAGAATACAAATAGGTTATAGGTACATTTATGAACAGTTTTAAAACTAAAATTATACATTTGGATCTGAAACTTAATTATTCGCACGCCTATAATTCATATTAGTTAAGTATTATACCGTACAAGTACTTCAGTAGGTACCTGTTATAATTACGATATACGATTTACATTGTTTATTCTCTTCAATGTTTCGTAAATTATTATTTATTTATAATATATTTTATTGATTGTTATTTATTTAGGGAGGTATTTATTTATTAATATTATTAATTAATGTATTATGTTATTATATTATTACTCATAATAACCTATCACCTATATTATCATCATAATATTATATCATCTTATATTGTCAAAAATAAATGATCGACTATTGGATTTATTTAGGCTGAAGCTTCTTTAGTTCTTTCAAAGTTACATGATGCTATTGGGGTATATTTGTAATCCGTATCTTAGGTATTAGTAAAGACAGGACTAGATGTAAATTAAGTTTTAGATTTTTATATTAAAGTACTTATTATTCTTAAATAGTTTTAAAGCCAAAATAGACAAAAGATAATTTTGATTCATTACGTTATTTTCAAAGTTCGAAGAACGGTTTATTTTGAGGTGTTCTATGTGTTAACAGTTTGAAGAACATATTAATTTATTACGTTCTTCGTGTAATTGTTCAAAGAACTTAATATAGGTTATAACATTTTTCTTGTAATTGTTCAAAGAACTTAATGAGTTATGACACGCCTCATGTTAATTCTTTAAAGAACTTTTAAGATTATAACTTTTTTGTGAAAAAGTTCAGTAAACTTAATAGTTTATAATGTTATTTCATTTGCAGGACCAATAAACTAAATTAAACAATTGGTTTCGTTCCATTATATTTTGGTTTATGAACAACAATAATGTTCTTAACCGTTTTTTGCGTTCCGTTTGGAACCCTGCATATACAATAATTATGAATGTTGTCACAAGGTTGGAAAATCCATGAATCCATCACTATTATCATAAAGATTATTACATTTTCATTCTGCTTCCCAAACCAAATTATAGTATTTCCTATTTAGCTATAGAGAGCAGTTAAACCTACCAGCAGTTTACCATCACTATAGTAAAATCCAAATATACCAATGCAAATGTCTCCATGCATTAACCAAACCCCCGTCCTATGTCTCAAATTCAAAATAACACTTTGGTAGATACTCTTAGTCAATTGTATTCTAACAATTAGGTGTAGGTCAACAGTTTAATACGTTACCCAAAAAATTCTAAACAACTTTAAACTTTTAATATTATTCTTTTATTAACTTCTTTGTTTTTTAAATATGGCTTTATTAAAATATTATATTACAATCTATACATGTGTACAATTAGCAATAGTTGTGGGAGGAAAAGAAGGAAAAGAATAAGAAATGACATGGTAGGAAGTCTTGTAAGTACCCACTTGCCTACCTTTTTTTACATTATTATTTTAAATTTTGCGCCAGACACTTAATTCGTATTGACAATAGTTAATTCATTTAGGTGGCTTTTTGTCGATATTTGCCGGATACCCAACATTATTGTTCACAAATATACGGTTGGTAGTGTGGTACGATGGTTTTTTGTCGGGTGGCATTTTGCCGGATTTTGGTGATGGTGTTTTGTCGAATGGTTTTTTGTCGTTATCACGTGGCCTTATGGCGGGTGGTTATTTTTCGAGTGGCTTTTTGACGATTCATTAGTGCACGATTTTCATTCGCAAATTTACGGTTGGTAGTGTGGTACGATGATTTTTGTCGGGTGGCATTTTGTCGGATTTTTGTGATGGTGTTTTGTCGAATGGTTTTTTGTCGTTATCACGTGGCCTTTGTCGGGTGGCTTTTCGAGGTGTCACCATATGATACCAGCGTCTGCGTATTATCACTACAACGATGGACTGAATAAACAAATTAATTCGTTTTAGTTTAGTTTACTTTACTACTTAATAAGTAATAAGTAATAACTGACACCAAGACTTAGCATTAGAAAAAAGTTTACTAAACTAATAACATTAACAAATGATTAAAAATAAAATTGTAAATGAGGAAGTACCTATATTATAGTTAAATACTGTGTGCAATGATATAATATTAATAAGTGTTAAAATTGTACATTATTTATAAGATTTTCTTTTTATTGTATTCAAAACAGATATAAATTAATTTTGTTATTATTTTTAATTGTAATCTTTGATCATATGAATAAAATTTTAATAGTTTGTTATCACATATTTTAATAATTATTCCGTACTCAGGAATCGATATTATAGTGTAGCTGTACATAATATTATAGTATAATATTGTATATTATTATAGTATACAATAATTGTAAATATACACGCCTGCTGTCAAGACGGGCTACATCACTGCGACATGTTTCCATGCTTCTTATAATGCTAGCATTATAGGCAATTCATGTCTATTAGTATAAGGTCTATGGTTTTTTGTAGTTCCAGAAAATGCTTCAGAATTCTACGAAGATATTTTTAAGTCAAATGATATAATAATTAATGCTGAAGATATTTTAGAAAATGAGAACGGGATTCCTCTTTATACTGAAGATTCTTTTTGAGATAATTTTATTTACCTTATATTTATAATGTATAGGTACTCAATATTAAAGTTGATTTTATTGTTTTATTTTGTTACTATGGTGTGAACTATAGATTTGTTTGAGTCATTTAATTATAAAAAAATGGTTATTTCTTAAAATTGTTATTAAGTTACACAATGTATTTTTCTTTTTTTACTTTATAACTTGCCTAATACATATCAATTTGAACTCATTGATATTGTTATAATATATTACTAATACAAAATTATAATAACATTTTGTTTGTTCATATTTGTGTTTCTGGTTAATATTAATAACAGACAATATACTATTTTGCAAATAATTAAATGTTTATAATACTCATGAAATTTAGTATAGTACGTTTTGAATTAATAATGATTCCATGTATTACAAAACGGACTATTGCCGAGTCAATCCAAAACGTAGTATACAGGGTGATTGATTTAGCGTAAAACACTCATTATCTCAAAAAGTATTCACTTTTTTCTAATTTTTTTTTTTCAAAATTTTAGATCTAAGCTGTTCTAGAATTATATAATTATTTAATATTTTTCACCCTTATATTTATTAGGTAAACCACCATCAACTTTTGATTTTCAAATGGCAACCCATACTAAAAATTTCATAATTTAGTAAGGCTTTTTTTCTTATGAATTATGACGTTTAAATTTTCATTTTTCGTTAATCCGTTGACGAGATATAACTCCTCAAAGTTTGGGTGTTTTGGGAGGTGTTTGTGTGTAAATGTGTTATTCCTACCGTGAAAATTAGAATTTGTATGCCCTAGGGTAAAAAATATTACATTTTTCAGATCAATTCAATAAGTACCTACTGTAAACGTAAGTTGGGCCCCTAAATGTATTTTATAATGCCAATTTAGCAGGGTTCGCATATGTAGATCACCCCATTGAAGGTGTTTGCGGCACTGGTCATAATAATACTTATCAGTTACAAAGACCAGAAGCTATAAGTAATAAATTCGATATTGTTCAACCACAAGGTACCTATATCGGTGATAAATGATAATCTTTGTACCTACTCACTACAATGACGTATTTTCAAATCATATTATAAGACCATTAATAACAGCTGCCGTATTACGTATTTTCACATCAGCTGTTATTTGTATTATTCTGTGCACGATTACAGATATCATAGTTCATGGTTACATGATATGAATTAGTATACCCAATACTTGGTTATCGAGAAGCACATGGTAATACGTTGAGTATCTGATAAACAGTTATGATTGAATAATAATAATTATTGAATTGGCTCGAATCGAGTCGTTAGTGTTAATAAAGTTTTACTTTTTAATATTTATCATTTTTAAGTGTTTAAATTTTAATAATGCACTTATTAGGTTATAATAAAGTTCAAGTTTAATATACATTATACAAAGTTCTTGAATATATTTTTTCTTATCTACCACATATTGTATTTTATTTAATAATTTAATCAAATAAGAAAGTACCTAAATTCCAGTAAGTTCAGCATCAGCCGAAAGAAGTTTTTCAACTATGAAAAGAATCAAGACATATTTATGGACATCTATGACAGTAGTATATATTTGTATGTTCACAGCTAGCTTTTTTTTTCACCGCGGTAATTTCGCTAAGTTCAAGGGAGAATGTCTCCCTCGAGCACACTGATTTTACCGTAACACAAATCACGGGGAGATTACACACTCGTTGTCCACCTATTTGCCCCTCACACAAAAAATTTTACCGTATAGAATTTTACGGGGAGATTTCAATTTTTTTATCCACGAATTCCTCCGTTGCAAAAAATATTTACCATATTTTAAAATTACAGGGAGATTGTACACTCAAAATCGGTTTTGCCGCTTACTCGTAAATATTTACCGTATACATGACAAAACACTTTTTTTCATCCTACCAAACTAAAATATAAATTGAAAAAATTATTTCAAGTAAGAACACAGGTTATTAAATATTTTTTTTTATTGTTAAAAAATTAATTCTTAATTATATTTACACAAGTTTTCTTACTTCTCTAGTGAAAGGTACATATTCTATAATACGATCATGAATTAATAAACAATATGCAGTTACACCTGTAAGTGATTCTGAAGCTTCAATTTCCAATTGAACATCCACTGCCGAGGCTGTAGCTGCATCGTTCTGTTTTGAAGTATCTATGACTATAATTGGAGCGTTTGTTAGAAAAGTAGAAGGGCTCAATATCGGGTTCCGTATACTTTTTTCATAGTACGATTCTTGAAACGATGTATA